>LR738710.1:381793540-381926363 GCA_902687465.1 Secale cereale | reverse complement strand
GGACTGGTCATCTGTCTCTGAATCCCCCTCCGAGGAGCTATCCGTAACCAGCAAGACATGCGCTTCATCAGATAGCATTGTCTGCTCTGAAGAACTTATTTTCACTCCAGTTTTTTCCATGACCGTGTTGAATGGTTGATGCACAGGAAGAGTAATTGAATGTACTAACACTGTTGACAAATTTATTACATAATAAAAAAGGATGGCATGATATAATTCACATATAAGATGACTAGCTAACCAGGATGGCATTGCAAAATTCACATATATGATGCCTGGCTAAACAAGATGGCATTGCATGTTTCACATATATGATATAGAAACTAAACATATGATCAACACCAGAACTCTATGGGTGTTCGATTCATCACAGCGTAACTAGATTATTGACTCTAGTGCAAGTGGGAGACTGTTGGAAATATGCCCTAGAGGCAATAATAAAATGGTTATTATTATATTTCTTTGTTCATGATAATTGTCTAGTGTTCATGCTATAATTGTATTATCCGGAAATCGTAATACATGTGTGAATACATAGACCACAACATGTCCCTAGTGAGCCTCTAGTTGACTAGCTCTTTGATCAATAGATGGTTACGGTTTCCTAACCATGGACATTGGATGTCATTGATAACGGGATGATGTGATAAGGAAAGAGAAAAGAGACTTGCCGGTAACGAGATTGAACAAGGTATCGGTATACCGACGATCGAATCTCGGGCAAGTACCATATCGGTAGACAAAGGGAATCGTATACAGGATTGATTGAATCCTTGACATCGTGGTTCATCCGATGAGATCATCGTGGAACATGTGGGAGCCAACATGGGTATCCAGATCCCACTGTTGGTTATTGGCCGGAGAGATGTCTCGGTCATGTCTGCATGGTTCCCGAACCCATAGGGTCTACACACTTAAGGTTCGATGACGTTAGGGTTATAGGGAGTGTATGTACGTGGTTACCGAATGTTGTTCGGAGTCCCGGATGAGATCCCGGACGTCATGAGGAGTTCCGGAATAGTCCGGAGGTAAAGAATTATATATGGGAAGTCCTGTTTTGGTCACCGGAAATGTTCTAGGCATTATCGGTAACGTACCGGGACCATCGGAAGGGTTCCGGGGGTCCACCGGGAGGGCCCACCAGCTGCGGAGGCCTGCGTGGGCCAAGAGTGGGAAGGGACCAGCCCCTAGGTGGGCTGGTGCACCTCCCACAAGAGGCCCAAGGCGCAGGGAAGAGGAGAAGGGGAAACCCTAGGCTCAGATGGGCCTAAGGCCCACCTAAGGCGCGCCCCTTCTCTCCCCCTCTCGCCGCCCCCTAGATCAATCTAGGGTTGGCCGCCACCCCTAGGGGGTTAACCCTAGATGGGGGCACAGCCCCTCCCCTCCCCCTATATATAGTGGGGGTTTTGGGCTGCCACAAGAGGAGACTCTCCCTCTCTCTCGGCGCAACCCTACCCATCTCCCTCCTCGTCTCTCGTAGTGCTTGGCGAAGCCCTGCTAGAGTTCCACGCTCCTCCACCACCACTACGCCGTCGTGCTGCTGCTGGACGGAGTCTTCCCCAACCTCTCCCTCTTCCCTTTCTAGATCAAGGCGCGGGAGACGTCCCCGGGCTGCACGTGTGTTGAATGCGGAGGCGCCATTGTTCGGCGCTTAGATCGGATTCGACCACGATCTGAATCGCTTCGTGTACGACTCCACCAACCGCGTTCTTGCAACGCTTCCGCATTGCGATCTTCAAAGGTATGAAGATGCACTCCCCTCTCGTTGCTAGTAACTCCATAGATAGATCTTGGTGATGCATATAATTTTTTTGAATTTCTGCAACGATCCCCAACAGTGGGATCATGAGTTAGGTCTATGTGTAGTTACTTTGCACAAGTAGAACAATTGTTGTGGGCGTAGATTTAGTCAATTTACTTGCTGCTACTAGTATTATATTGATTCGGCGGCATCGTGGGATGAAGCGGCCGGACCGACCTTACACGTACACTTACGTGAGACAGGTTCCACCGACTGACATGCACTAGTTGCATAAGCTGGCTAGCGGGTGTCTGTCTCTCCCACTTTAGTCAGATCGGATTCGATGAAAAGGGTCCTTATGAAGGGTAAATAGTACCTGGCATATCATGTTGTGGTTCTAGCGTAGGTAATAAATGTTCTTGCTAGAAACCTATAGCAGCCACATAAAAACTTGCAACAACAATTAGAGGACGTCTAACTTGTTCTTGCAGCATGTGCCGTGTGATGTGATATGGCCAAAAGGATGTGATGAATGATATATATATGTGATGTATGAGATTGATCATGTTCTTGTAATAGGAATCACGACTTACATGTCAATGAGTATGACAACCGGCAAGAGCCATAGGAGTTGTCTTATTTTATTGTATGACCCGCGTGTCATTGAAAACACCATGTAATGACTTTACTTTATTGCTAAACGTTAGCCTAGTAGAAGTAATGTTTGGCGAGACAACTTCATGAAGACACGATGATGGAGATCATGGTGTCATGCCGGTGACGATGATGATCATGGAGCCCCGAAGATGGAGATCAAAAGGAGCAAAATGATATTGGCCATATCATGTCACTATTTGATTGCATGTGATGTTTATCATGTTTTACGTCTTATTTATTTAGAAAGATGGTAGCATAAATAAGATGATCTCTCACTAAAATTTCAAGAATTGTGTTCCCCCTAACTGTGCACCGTTGCTAAGGTTCGTTGTTCTGAAGCACCACGGGATGATCGGGTGTGATAGGTCCTAACGTTGGCATACAATGGGTGTAAGCCAGATTTACACACGCAATACACTTAGGGTTGACTTGACGAGCCTAGCATGTACAAACATGGCCTCAGAACACGGAAGACCGAAAGGTCGAACATCAGTCCTATAGAAGATACGATAAACATGAAGATGTTCACCATTGATGACTAGTCCGTCTCACTTGATGATCGGACACGGCCTAGTCGATTCAGATCATGTATCACTTAGATGACTAGAGAGATGTCTATCTGAGTGGGAGTTCATTAAATTTATTTAGATGAACTTAATTGTCATGAACATAGTCTAAAATCTTTACAATATGTCTTGTAGATCAAATGGCCCACGCTAATGTTGCCCTCAACTTCAACGCGTTCCTAGAGAAAACCAAGATGAAAGACGATGGTAGCAACTATAGAGATTGGGTCTGAACTTGAGGATCATCCTCATAGCTGCCAAGAAAGCATATGTCCTTGAAGCACCGCTAGGTGATGCACCCGTTTTCCCAGCAGCTCAAGACGTTATGAACGCCTGGCAGTCGCGTAGTGATGATTACTCCCTAGTTCAGTGCGGCATGCTTTACAGCTTAGAATCGGGCTCCAAAAGCGTTTTGAGCACCACAGAGCATATGAGATATTCCAAGAGCTGAAAATGGTTTTCCAAGCTCATGCCCGGGTCGAGAGATATGAAGTTTCCGACAAGTTCTACAGTTGTAAGTTGGAGGAGAATAGTTCTGTCAGCGAGCATATACTCAAAATGTCTGGGTTGGACAATCGCTTGTCTCAGCTGGGAATTAATCTCCCAGATGACGCGGTCGTTGACAGAATCCTTCAGTCGCTCCCACCTAGCTACAAGAGCTTTGTGATTAATTTCAATATGCAAGGGATGGAGAAGTCCATTCCCGAGGTATATTCAATGCTGAAATCAGCGGAGGTGGAGATCAAAAAGGAACATCAAGTGTTGATGGTGAATAAAACCACTAAGTTCAAGAAAGGAAAGGGTAAGAAGAACTTTAAGAAGGACAGCAAGGGAGTTGCCGCGCCCGGTAAGCCAGTTGCCGGGAAGAAGCCAAAGAATGGACCCAAGCCTGAGACTGAGTGCTTTTATTGCAAGGGAACGGGTCACTGGAAGCGGAATTGCCCCAAATACTTAGCGGATAAGAAGGCCAGAAACATCAAAGGTATATGTGATATACATGTTATTGATGTGTACCTTATCATTGCTCATAGTAGCTCCTGGGTATTTGATACCGGTACAGTTGCTCACATTTGTAACTCAAAGCAGGAGTTCCGGAATAAGTGGAGACTAGCGAAGGACGAGGTGACGATGTGCGTCGGGAATGGTTCCAAGGTCGATGTGATCGTCGTCGGCACGCTACCTCTACATCTACCTTCGGGGATTAGTTTTAAACCTCAATAATTGTTATTTAGTACCATCTTTGAGCATGAACATTATATCTGGATCTTGTTTAATGCGAGATGGCTACTCATTTAAATTTGAGAATAATGGTTGTTCTATTTATATGAGAGAAATGTTTTATGGTCATGCTCCGCTGGTCAATGGTTTATTCTTATTGAATCTCGAACGTCATGTTACACATATTCATAGTGTGAGTGCCAAAAGATGTAAGGTTGATAATGATAGTCCCACAAACTTGTGGCACTGCCGCCTTGGTCATATTGGTGTCAAACGTATGAAGAAGCTCCATGCAGATGGACTTTTGGAGTCTCTTTATTATGAATCATTTGACACATGCGAACCATGCCTCTTGGAAAAGATGACCAAGACTCCGTTCTCCGGAACAATGGAGTGAGCAACCAACTTGTCGGAAATCATACATACTGATGTGTGAGGTCCAATGAGTGTTGAAGCTCGCGGTGGCTATCGTTATGTTCTCACCCTGACTAATGACTTAGATATGGGTATGTCTACTTGATGGAACACAAGTCTGAGACCTTTCAAAAGTTCAAGGAATTTCATAATGAGGTTGAGAATCAACGTGACAAAAAAATAAAGTTCTTACGATCAGATCGTGGAGGAGAATATTTAAGTCACGAATTTGGCACGCACCTAAGGAAATGTAGAATTGTGTCACAACTGACGCCGCCTGGAGCACCTCAGCATAATGGTGTGTCCGAACGTCGCAATCATACTCTGTTGGACATGGTGCGATCTATGATGTCTCTTACCGACTTACCGCTATCATTTTGGGATTATGCTTTAGAGACTGCCGCATTCACTTTAAATACGGCACCGTCTAAATCCATTGAGACGACACCGTATGAACTATGGTTTGGGAAGAAACCTAAGTTGTCGTTTCTAAAAGTTTGGGGATGCGATGCTTATGTCAAGAAACTCCAACCTGAAAAGCTCGAACCCAAATCGGAAAAATGCGTCTTCATAGGATACCCTAAGGAAACTATTGGGTATACTTTCTACCTCAAATCCGAAGGCAAGGTCTTTGTTGCCAAGAATGGATCATTTCTGGAGAAAGAGTTTCTCTCGAAAGAAGTAAGTTGGAGGAAAGTGATACTTGATGAGGTGATTGTCACTCCTCTTGAACCGAAAAGTAGCACAACGCAGGAAGATGTTTTTGTGGTGCCTGCGCCGACTAGAGAGGAATTTAATGATAATGGTTATGAAACTTCGGACCAAGTTACTTCTGAACTTCGTAGGTCCACGAGGACACGTTCCGCACCAGAGTGGTACGACAACCCTGTCCTAGAAATCATGTTGTTCGACAACGGTGAACCTTCGAACTATGAAGAAGCGATGGTGGGCCCGGATTCCAACAAATGGCTTGAAGCCATGAAATCCGAGATACGATCCATGTATGATAAACAAATATGGACTTTGGTTGACTTGCCCGATGATCGGCGAGCCATAGAAAATAAATGGATCTTTAAGAAGAAGACTGGCGTGGATGGAAATGTGACCATCTATAAGCCTCGGCTTGTCGCTAAGGGTTATCGACAAGTTCAAGGAATTGGCTACGATAAGACTTTCTCTCCCGTAACGATGCTGAAGTCCGTCCGAATCATGTTAGCAATTGCCGCATTCTATGATTATGAGATATGGCAAATGGACGTCAAAACAACATTCCTTAATGGCTTCCTTAAGGAAGAATTGTATATGATACAGCCGGAAGGTTTTGTCGATCCTAAGAATGCTAACAAGGTATGCAAGCTCTAGCGCTCCATCTATGGACTCGTGCAAGCATCTCGGAGTTGGAACATTCGCTTTGATGAAGTGATCAAAGCGTTTGGGTTCATACAGACTTATGGAGAAGCCTTTATTTACAAGAAAGTGAGTGGGAGCTCTGTAGCATTTATCATATTATACGTGGATGACATATTGCTGATGGGAAATGATGTAGAACTCTTGAAAGGCATAAAGGCCTACTTGAATAAGTGTTTTTCAATGAAGGACCTTGGAAAAGCTGCTTACATATTAGGCATCAAGATCTATAGATATAGATCAAGACGCCTCATTGGTCTTTCACAAAGCACATACCTCGACAAGATATTGAAGAAGTTCAATATGGATCAGTGCAAGAAATGGTTCTTGCCTGTATTGCAAGGTATGAGATTGAGCACAACTCAATGCCCAACCTCGGCAGAAGATAGAGAAAAGATGAGTGTAATCCCCTATGCCTCGGCCATAGGTTCTATTATGTATGCCATGCTGTGTACCAGACCTGATGTGAACCTTGCCATAAGTTTGGTGGGGAGGTACCGAAGTGATCCCAAAATGGAACGCTGGACAGCGGTCAAGAACATCCTAAAATACCTGAAAAGGACTAAGGATATGTTTCTCGTTTATGGAGGTGATGAAGAGCTCGTCGTAAAGGGTTACGTCGATGCTAGCTTCGACACAGATCCGGATGACTCCAAGTCACAAACCGGGTACGTGTATATTTTGAATGGTGGGGCAGTCAGCTGGTGCAGTTGCAAGCAAAGCGTCGTGGCGGCATCTACGTGTGAAGCGGAGTACATAGCTGCTTCCGAAGCAGCGCAGGAAGGAGTCTAGATGAAGGAGTTCATCACCGACCTAGGAGTTATTCCAAGTGCGTCGGGCCCGACGACTCTCTTCTGTGACAACACTGGAGCTATTGCCATTGCCAAGGAGCCCAGGTTTCACAAGAAGACCAAGCACATCAAGCGCCGCTTCAACTCCATTCGAAGTTATATTCAAGATGGAGACACAGATATTTGTAAAGTGCATACGAATCTGAATGTCGCGGATCCATTGACTAAACCTCTTCCACGAGCAAAACATGATCAACACCAGAACTCTATGGGTGTTCGATTCATCACAATGTAACTAGATTATTGACTCTAGTGCAAGTGGGAGACTATTGGAAATATGCCCTAGAGGCAATAATAAAATGGTTATTATTATATTTCCTTGTTCATGATAATTGTCTAGTGTTCATGCTATAATTGTATTATCCGGAAATCATAATACACGTGTGAATACATAGACCACAACATGTCCCTAGTGAGCCTCTAGTTGACTAGCTCGTTGATCAATAGATGGTTACGGTTTCCTAACCATGGACATTGGATGTCATTGATAACGGGATCACATCATTAGGAGAATGATGTGATGGACAAGACCCAATCGTAAGCATAGCACAAGATCGTGTAGTTCGTATGCTAAAGCTTTTCCAATGTCAAGTATCCTTTCCTTAGACCATGAGATTGTGCAACTCCCAGATACCGTAGGAATACTTTGGGTGTGCCAAACGTCACAATGTAACTGGGTGGCTATAAAGGTACACTATGGGTATCCCCAAAAGTATCTGTTGGGTTGGCACGAATCGATACTGGGATTTGTCACTCCGTATGACGGAGAGGTATCTCTGGGCCCACTCGGTAATACATCATAGTAATGAGCTCTATGTGACTAAGGAGTTGGTCACGGGATGACGTGTTAAGGAACGAGTAAAGAGACTTGCCGATAATGATTTGAACAAGGTATCGGTATACCGACGATCGAATCTCGGGCAAGTACCATACCAATAGACAAAGGGAATCGTATACGGGATTGATTGAACCCTTGACATCGTGGTTCATCCGATGAGATCATCGTGGAACATGTGGGAGCCAACTTGGGTATCGAGATCCCACTGTTGGTTATTGGCCGGAGAGATGTCTCGGTCATGTCTGCATGGTTCCCGAACCCATAGGGTCTACACACTTAAGGTTCGATGACGCTAGGGTTATAGGGACTGTATGTACGTGGTTACCGAATGTTGTTCGGAGTCCCGGATGAGATCCCGGACGTCATGAGGAGTTCCGGAATAGTCCGGAGGTAAAGATTTATATATGGGAAGTCCTGTTTTGGTCACCGGAAATGTTCTGGGCATTATCGGTAACGTACCGGGACCATCGGAAGGGTTCCGGGGGTCCACCAGGAGGGCCCACCAGCCCCGGAGGCATGCGTGGGCCAAGAGTGGGAAGGGACCAGCCCCTAGGTGGGCTGGTGCACCTCCCACAAGAGGCCCAAGGCGCAGGAAAGAGGAGAAGGGGAAACCCTAGGCTCAGATGGGCCTATGGCCCACCTAAGGCGCGCCCCCTTCTCTCCGCCTCTCGCCGCCCCCTAGATCAATCTAGGGTTGGCCGCCACCCCTAGGGGGTTAACCCTAGATGGGGGTGCAGCCCCTGCCGTCCCCTATATATAGTGGGGGTTTTGGGCTGCCACAAGAGGAGACTCTCCCTCTCTCGGCGCAGCCGTACCCCTCTCCCTCCTCGTCTCTCGTAGTGCTTGGCGAAGCCCTGCTGGAGTGCCACGCTCCTCCACCACCACTACGCTGTCGTGCTGCTTCTAGATGGAGTCTCCCCCAACCTCTCCCCCCTTGCTGGATCAAGGCGCAGGAGACGTCACCTGGCTGCACGTGTGTTGAACACGGAGGCGCCGTTGTTCGGCGCTCAAATCGGATTCGACCGCGATCTGAATCACTTCGTGTACGACTCCACCAACCGCGTTCTTGCAACGCTTCCGCATCGCGATCTTCAAAGGTACGAAGATGCACTCCCCTCTCGTTGCTAGTAACTCCATAGATAGATCTTGGTGATGTGTAGAAATTTTTAGAATTTCTGCAACGATCCCCAACACATAAGCGTAGTGATCCTTAACTCTTCTTTAACTTTAACCTTGTACTACCCGCTCCAAAAGTTAATCACGATTCAACGATGCATTTTACCGGCTCTGCCCAAAGTTACCCTATGCCGGGTTATCCTGCTTGTCTCTTCTTCTTCATCATCTAGTCAATCGCGAGCTTCTCGATCCATATGAGAGATCCCTCCAAGAACTCAACACCACCGTACACAGGCCCCATGGTGGGCGCCATCTATCGTAGAATTGTCACGGCAGATGTCCTTAGCGTGAGGACTTAGTCGTGAGGCCAACGCATCTATGTAGTAGCTTGAGAGGGGTTGAGAGGAATCGAGAGACGCAACACAGGACAATGATTTAGACAGCTTCAGGCCCCGGTAACCATCATCCGGTAATAGCCCTACATGATGTTTGTGGCTAGGTCTCATTATGATCGTGAGGGAGTCGCCGTATCTCTGGCTCTCCTAGTTGTGTCTAGTCTTAACGTTTATTCAACGTGTCCCCTCTTGGGGTGCCCTACCCCTCCTTATATAAGTTGAAGGGGCGGGTTACATGACTAGTCCTAGTAGTATTAGAATTACTGTATTACAAGTGGAGTCCTAGTCTTGCTACCTTTGTAAGGGAATATTCCTTATGCTTTCTCTTAAGTCGGCCCATCACCACATAAGTCGGCCTTCCCATGAGCCGCCTTATGGGTCGTTGAGTCTTGTTATCTATTTGACCCGCCGTCGGGGCCATTTGTGAGTCGCCAGGCTAGTGAGTCGCCAGACCCGTGAGTCGTCGGTCCTCCGACGGGTTACGATGAAGCGCCAAGTCCGGTCGGGTCATACCGCGGGGTATATCCCCGACAGTTGGGGTTATAAGGGGTGTAGTGGGTTCTCTATCCAACTGGGTAGGGGTACAATCTGCGTGCGTCTGGGTTATGTGTGGTGGGGCTAGTTCTTGGGCAAGTACAACCGTGGTTTCTATCTGCATCGACAGGTAGCACGATCTTTTCTGAAGACCGTGTTCTTACTCCCATAGGTACTGCCAGCACCCTCTCCAATTCAAATGGCTGATAAACAAGAAAAGTAATTGAATGTACAGACATTGTATGATAGACAGGTGCAATGGATAGTAGGGAAGAAAATAGGGCATGGAATAATTCACATTTATGTTGTCTAACCAAATAGGATAGCATGACACAATTTCACATATATGATAACTAATTAAACATGATAGCATGACACAAATTCACATATATGATGGCTACCTAAACATGATAGAATGACATACTTCAAAAAATGATGACTATGTAAAAGGATGACATGATATAACTATACGATGTGTCTATTAAAGTGGTTGGCATTCCATAATTCACATATATGGATGGAAACATGATGACATGATATAATTTACTGATAGAATGACATAATTCAAAATATGATGACTATGTAAACATGATGAGATGATATCACTATATTATTTCTTTAGAAAATGGGTTGGCATGCCATAATTCAGATACATGCTGTCTATGTAAACATCATGGCATGATATAATTCAAATATATTATTTATATTCTAAGCAAGTGAGCATAGGGCAATCACATATATGATGTGTCAACTAAGCAGATGGCATTCAATATTGTGTATATGATGTAAAAACTAAGCATTGCAAGACAAAATATGCATGATATGAGTAATATAACCCTGCCAAGTTTGAGCATACACCTCAGGGGGAAATAGGACTGGTCATCTGTCTCTGAATTCTCCTCTGAGGAGCTATCTGTAACCAGCAAGATATCCGCTTCAGCAAGTAGCATTATCTGCTTTGAGGACCTTATTTTCACTCCAGATTTTTGCATCACCAATTCAAATGGCTGATGCACAGGAAGAGTAGTTGAATATACAAACATTGTCGGCAAATAGAATACGTAATACAAAAAAAGGATGGCATATGATGCTTGGCTAAACAGCATGGCATTGCATAATTCACATATATAATGCCTTGCGACATGATACTATTGCATAATTCACATATATAATGTCTTGCAACAAGATGGTATTGCATAATTCATATATATGGTAACTAGATAGTAAACAGGTGGCATTCACACAAAGCATGTCTAAACTGAGCAAATAACATGGCAATGCAAGACACCATATGCACGATATGAGCAATATAACCCTGCCAAGTTAGAGCATGTACCTGGGGGGGAATAGGACTGGTCATCTGTCTCTCAATCCCCCTCTGAGGAGCTATCTGTAACCAGCAAGACATGCGCTTCATCAGATAGCATTGTCTGCTCTGAAGACCTTGTTTTCACTCCAGATTTTTCCATGACCGTGTCGAATGGCTGATGCACAGGAATAGTAATTGAATGTACTAACATTGTTGACAAATTTATTACGTAATAAAAATGGATGGCATGATATAATTCACATATAAGATGACTAGCTAACCAGGATGGCATTGCAAAATTCACATATATGATGCCTGTCTAAACAAGATGGCATTGCATGATTCACATATATGATATAGAAACTAAACATATGGCATTCACACAATACATGTCTAAACTAAGCAGATGACATATTTTATGTGCAAACTAAGCAATGCAAGGCACCATATGCATGATATGACCAACATCAGCATGCCAGGTTAGAGCAACATAACTGAGGGGTTTAATAGGAGTTGTCTGCTCCCTCTAAATCCCCCTTTGAACAATTATCTTCCTCTTGATTACAGTCTAGAATGGGGGAAGGGGTTGCTTTTGTCCCCACCATGGAGCGACGTTTGCATGAAATATTATTGCCACACAAGACTCGTCTCTTTTGCTCAACATGCTCAATACCATTGTGTACAATAACTGACATGCATAGGAATAAAACATAGTGAGATTATGTAAGGAGTGCATACTGTGGATAGACCCAAAACCAATTATAGCAGGTAGATAATAGCTTCTGTTAAAAAATACAGATAATGACTCCTTTAATGTTTGTTTCCATCAAACATGAAACTCACAGTAGACACCTGAGATTATTCAGGTAGTAGACACATAGTATTGATTGCTGCCCCAATATGTACCCCACAACCATTTAAAGACTCAACTTTGAGCATTAGTTTGGACCCGACTCAGAGTCTAATCGGTGAACAGGACAATAAAGTAGCATGTCATCATGTTAAGTGATGCATAACGTAAGCAGACACGAAAGAGTGTGACCTCTCTTGTAGACCCGTGTCGTCCTCAAGGTCCTCTGGTCAGTTGATGATGCAAATGCGGTTGTCGTGGCTGCCAGCGGTGGGGAAGAAGATCTGAGGGGGCAAAAGACAGTCTGGAGGGCGGATCCCTGCTGTGGTGAACCCTTCCGTCGTTGGAGCAGCTGAGCTGGGGTGGACCACATCATAGCAGGAGCGGGACAAACCACACAAGGTTTTCTTTGACACATATCTATAACACAAGTAATTCTATAAGGGCTTGTTTGAATCGAAGGATTCTAACAATGCAGGGATAGGAAATACACTGGAATAGGATAGGAATGCACGTGCAAAATAGAGAATTTAATAACACAAGATTTCTGTCAATATGGGTGTTTGGTTCACAAGAATTGGAAGATCACAACAATGCAAAGAAGCATGGTGAAATTAAGTCAAACCACAAGAAAATGTACAGTTATAATGCTATTATGCTACTATCTCACAATCTTATGCTTCATGAATAGGAATTTGAAAAGGAGGCCAAGTTGATATTAAAATTCCTACGGTTTTTGTATCAAGGAGACACTAAAGGAACAAATCCTACAGTTTTCCTTTGCTCCATTCCTTTGAACCAAATGCATGAATAGTAGTACCATAGGAAACTTTCCAATTCCTATGTTTTCCTTCATTTTTCCTTTGAAACACTGGCGATTATAGTACGCAGGTTTGAATAGGGAAAAGCGTACACTCAAACAATGTTTTTGTGCTACATCTACTACTTTGGACCCAGGCCACTGCCCTACTAGCTCAACTCCCAGGCCCATCTAGAAATGCACATCTCAAATGCGCAGAAATAATGATGGCTTTCAAGAGAGTCCACCACGGATAGCTAGGTTGCCTGGTACCTCACTGCTTGTTATATAGGATAAACTATCCGTATTTCACGTTACTACGTGTGCTCAGTGGACAATATATCTAAGATTTAGAGTAAAAAAGTGATGCAGCAAGTGTACAACCTCTTTGGCGAAGCCATGTCGATCTCGGCATCATTGGGTTGGTCGCTGAGGATGCTGCGGGTGATGTGGCAGTCAGAGGAGGGGAAAAGATCTTAGGCGCCTGGAGATGGAGCCAAGGGTAATGCTCGGCTATGATGGAGAGTTTCATCGTTCGAGCATCTCTCGTGAGTTGTATGATGGCGATTCTAAAGCAGGACAAGAGAGATAATGTTAACCTGAGTGGAATTCTAATAGCATCTCCAATAGAAGATGTACAATACATAACCACAAAGTTCTAGATATAAAATACATCAGCTACTCATCTCTGAACTTAACTGTCGAAACTGAACTTAACTATCGAAACTGAATTTTACTGTCGAAACTGCATTTTACCGTCGAAACTGAATGCACTAGTAGCAGAAAAGCATTAGCTGCATCAGCAGCGCTCGGAGCAGTAGCGCATGCGAGAGCCGAGGTAGCTGGTCGTGTAGCATCATCTCAGGTAGCAGCTGCAGGGGCTCGAGCGAGAGCAGGATCTACTGCTCGTGCAACAACATCGCGAGGAAGACTAGAGCAGTTGCGCAAGCAAGAGCAAGAGCAAGAGCAACAACGCAAGCAAGAGCAAGAGTAGACCAGGCAGGGAACCGACGAGCAAGAGCAGAGCAGCAATGCGAGCGATAGGCAAAGCAGTAGCAACTCCGACTGATGTGGACGTCGCCGCCGAGGGAGCGACGCCATAAAGGAAGTGGCCGACGACGCTGCCGTAGATGGAGCTGCGCCATGGCGGCTCGGGACCGAGCACCGGCAACACCATGAGATCGAAGCAAGAGGAAGATGCAGCGATTACTGTAGTACCTCTTTGGTGGCACCAATTAGGTCTCAGCTTCATCTGAGGAATTGGTGATGATGCTGCTCTTCCGGCGGTGTGGGAATGGAGGTGGCGTGAAAGACGAGGGGAACGTCAGACAACTCCTTTGAGGTGGAGGACGGGGTGGCTGAACCAACAGGACGACGAGATCGATGACAGATTCTCATCCGGTGCGATGGATGAGGTAGGTCGAGGTGTTGTAGTGGACTATGTCATTGAGGAAGAGGCTCCAGCTGGGTGGCGGACGGAGGAGGGTGTGGGGCTTCGCGAGTTTCCGCCGCCTGAGTGTTCGAGTGGGGGCGGCGGAGGGGATGGGTGGGGGAACCATGTCTTACTGACGCGCTTGTCCGAAATGTGGGGTAATTTACGAAAATACTCCCACCGATTTGAACTAGGTGGTTCTTTCAGTTCAGGGGGTATCACGGGAATTTTGCGTGTCTTGATTTCGCAGGAGGTGGGAGTTTTCACGCGCGTTGTAATTTTGGGATGGCAACGCGCGAGTAGAGATGGACGGAGTTTTCCGAGCACAACGAGACAAATAGTTAGTTTCAAATTTTGGGATAACAAGCCGTGGGTTGAAGAGGCGGGAGTTTCTCAGCATGATAGCCAGATATGCTTCCTTGAAATTTTGGTATAACAAGGCGCGGCTTGAAATTTCGGGAGAACTAGCTTAACGTGTACGAAAAAAAGTCGCACCTCACTAGAGAGAGCAATGTCCCGGTTTACTATATTACTAGAAATGCATTCAAATACAACAACAAACAAGTAGAAAAATCGAGACAACAAGCTTAACGTGTTTAACACGCGCAACACACACAAACATAATGTGTTTGACACGCCCAACACACACACATACACACACACACACACACACACACACACACACACACACACACCATTTAGACTAGTAAGTGTCGGCGTTCTGGGAACGGGGGTACCCAGACTTGCCTGCCTGAGGCCCAGGGCGTGGCTCATCAGGCAGCCTGGTACGGCCCAACATCTTCAACAACCACTCAAGACCCTCGCGAGGGGCCAAGCTTCGCGAGGCGGACGACGCAAGACATCCCTTGGGGCGGCCTCACCAGGCCAGCTCATGAGGATTGGAGATATCAAGGCAAGGGGTACCTCACGAGGTCCTCGTGACGTGAGCAGTGACGGCCAAGGCTAGGTGGGCGCCAGCGGGCGTAGAGTGCCAGTTTCCTCTTTGGTGCTAAAGAAGCAGGTGCAGGCGAGGAGTCCCGAGGCATCAGGCAAAGGTTTCCATATCGGTGCAATGACACCAAGACCAGCAGGACAGCAGAACCGAGGTCATCGCGGAACCCACGGCGGCGTCACCACCAGAGCCTTTGGCACGCAAAGACCACCTTTTGCCAGGATAGCTTGTACTAGCTGCCCCCTTCAAATTTGGCCGTTGTGGGATCCCTTCCCGGTCAATATATGGGAAGAGGACCTGGGCCACTATAAATAGGACTAGCCACCACCATTGGGATCATCTCATCTTGAGTTGATCAGATAGCAGGCCACACACCACAAGCTCACCCGAGCACCAGAAACCCTCTCCTCAGGAGGCAGTTCATCCATGTACTAGTTCTTCCTCAACCTAAAAGGCAATCCACCACACCACACTGGATTAGGGTATTACACCACAACGGTGGCCCGAACCAGTATAAACCTTGTGTCCCTTGTTTTTCAGATCTGACGAGCTAGACCTAGGGATCGACAAGTAGACGAGCTAGGGCGGAAGAAGAGATTTTCGTGCACACCCCAGAGTTCGAACCTCAAGGGTTTTGCCGGAACCCAAGATCCGACATTTGGCGCGCCAGGTAGGGGTGTGCCGAAACTTACCTTCCGTTGATCCGCGCTCCGTCGTCCCATCGGTTCCATGTCCGACGCTCGCAGAGCCCGTGCTGAGCGGCGGATTGCCCTTGCCGCCCGCGTCGCTCAGACTGCTCCTGCCGGTGGAGCACCCCTCCGTTCTCCATTGCCTGCCGCCAACGCCACCACCAACCCGGCGCGGCATGAACGGCAGGCCTCGTCCCTGCACCCCTCCGTGCGGCGAGACGGTTGCACCTCGACCCCGTCGCTAACCCCAGCAGTCTCATCATCCCATGCTCGTCGCGGACCCGCGGACGCGCTGGATGCGTTGCTCATGACATGCGAGCTCATGCGCTACCGCCCCGTTGACGACTTCTACGAGGAATGGCTCGACCGCATCACTGAGCTCGTCAGCGCCGTTGGGGGCTCTCCGGTGCCGTCCCTCTCCCTGCCTCGTCCAGCTCCCCATGCGGACGACGAGTCCCTTGAAGCTGCACCGCTACCCCCGCGCCAAGGCATCGTCCAAGACCGAAGGCACGTGGCCCCGCAGCATGACCGCCCACGCACGGTGCCAGTGCATGAAGAAGGAAGCTGCCAAGAGATCCAGCAGCCCCGCGGGGGAGCGCCAGCGCTCCCTCCACTGCTGCGTAGAGACCACGCGCCCCCGCCGCGGTGGCGCGCGAGGACCAAGATCAAGTTCCACCTCCCCAGCAAGCTCCGATGTCGACAGCAGGCTGCAAGGCCCTCGCCCCGAGCTGCGCAACGTCAGCTGGCATGGGAAATTCAAGCCCGATTTGCCTCCACGCTACGATGGCACCTCCGACCCTGCGGAGTTCCAACAGCTCTACGAGCTGAGCATCGAAGCGTCCGGCGGCAATGAGAAGATCATGGTGAACTGGTTTCCCATGGCCCTCAAAGATGGCGCTCGCTCGTGGCTCCTGAACTTGCCCGCGAGATCGATCTCCACCTGGAGCGAGATGCACGAGGGGTTCATCGCCAACTTCCAGGGCACCCAAGACCGCCCTGGCCGCGGGTGACCTGCGGCGTATCAAGCAACAACCAGGAGAAACCCTACAGAATTTAATCCAGTGCTTCAACAGTGTCCGCGTCAAGATCCCCAAGGTCACGGACGAGGCCATCATTTCGGCGTTCTCCGATGGCATTCGCGACGTCAAGATGAAGGAGGAGCTCGCCATCCATGATGATTTGTGCACATCCCTAGAGTTGTTCAACCTAGCGACCAAGTGCGCCAAAGCTGAGGAGGAGCGCCTCTCCCTCATCGAGCTTCCCCCAGCTGAACCTGAAGACAAGAAGTCCAAGGTCAAGGACGTAAAGCAAAAGGGAGTGGCAGTGCTTGCAGCTGAACCGAATATGAAGCGCGGCCACGACTACCCAGAATCCTCCAAGAGCGGGTAGGCGATTTGCGCCTTCCAATACGTGCACAGCCACAACACCCACGACTGTCAAGAGCTCAGGGCCCGCGAAGGGCGCGTCATCCAGCGCCCCGAGCGCGGCAATCGTGGCTACGGCCGTGGGGGGAGTCAGACCGGGGGACACTGGGACGACCGCAGCCCCCGCCAGGAGTGGCGTGATCAACCTCAGGAGGACCGTTGGCACGGCCAGCCCCGCGAGGACGCCTGGAGGGACCAGCCTCGGGAGGACCGTCCTCAGGGCAGGGCCGGCCTCCCACCTCTGCCGCCACCAAGGAGAAACGACAACCAGGACGAGGGGGCTCGGGGCTTCCAGGAGCCGCGCGCCATCGCCTGCATCTTGGGCGGAGCACAGGCCCCAGCTACTCAGCGCCTCTTCAAGCAGTTCGTCCGGGAAGTAAACGCGGCTCTCCCCAAGCTCGAGGCTACTCGCCCACTCAGGTGGTCCAGGTGCCCCATCACCTTCAGTTCAGCAGACCAGCTCAAGTGCGCGGCTACGGCCGAAGCCCTCCCGATGCTTTGTTCGCCCGTCATCAGCAACGTCCAAGTTACCAAGACCCTCATTGACGGTGGCGCAGGGCTCAACATCCTGTCCATCGAGACATTCGATAGTCTCCAAGTACCCTACGATCAGCTGCTGCCTACCAAGCCCTTCTCTGGAAAGACTGATGGCTCCACCACCCCCGTAGGACAGGTCCGCCTGCTTGTCCCCTTTGGCAAGCGCGACAACTACCACACTGAGCTCATCAACTTCGATGTCGCCCACATCCATCTCCCTTACAACGCCAACCTCGGGTACCCAACCCTGGCCAAGTTCATGGCAGTGACTCACCACGGCTATAACGTCCTCAAGATGTCGGGAAGCAACGGCGTCATCACCATCGCCTGTGAGGAGAAGGATCCAATGTGCTCGCTCGAGCGTGCTTACCAGGCGGCGGCAGTCGAGGATCCAGACAATGACATCTACCCACCTGAGGTCGTCCCCAAGAAGAAGAAGCATCTGCTCGCCCTAGAGCCTCATGGGGATGCAGCACCAGGCGGCAGCACCTCGGGACCTACACCTAGGGAGGGGCCGCCTCCCTCTCTCGCATAGGAAGGCGCTCTCGGTGCCCCCCTCAGGCTGGGCTCATGGGCTCTCCTATGGAGGGCCTCTGACTTAGCCAATGTCACGAGGGAGGCGCTCGGGCACCATGTGGGGGAGTGCTTCGCCGCACACTTCCCTCTGGAGGCCTCAAGGCGTGAGGCACCAAGCGCTCAGGAGTTCATCAGCCAGACCATCGAAGACCTACAGGTGCCAAGGGCAATGCGGGGCGAACGCCGCCTGGCGCTTCCGAGTGCAACTGTCGGCCTAAGCTCAGGCGACAGGCTGCGCGTCTATGTCAATGTCCCCGCACTCAACATGATCGCATCTCAGGAGCTCTACTGGCCTTCCAAGGTGGGATAGTGCCAGGGTCCCCCTCACAACTACGTTCGCATGCCCTTCAGCCTGCCGAACCAAGCAACCCTGCACCAGCGCCATATGCGGGAGGTCATGGTGGCTCGCGAGGCCAGGCATAAGGAGATCCAGGCGGAGTTGGACTCGGCCCACCGCGAGATATGGGGAGCCCCAGAGCCTCGCGAGGCACCGGATCCGACGACACGTGAGGAGCACCATCTGCGTCGAGCATCTTCAGCTGCGCCAACACTACTTCAGCACTGTGACAGGTGACATTTTCTGATTTTGTTCAAATGGGAGTGCCCCTCGGGCTGCATCATTCCTAGGTCGCACGGGCCTGTCCCTGCGGCGTGTATCCTTTTGCATCTTAGCTCACCTTGTTGGGGGTGCCCCTCGGGCTGCATCATCCCCAGGCCACACAAGTCCGTCCTTGTGGCATGTATCTCCCTTGCATTTTACCTGAGCTAGCGTTACCGTTTCTATCAGCTGCATTAGGATCACTCATCTATCTGGCCATCACTCCTATACCATGAACATCTTGCACCCTCACAAGCTTGCTTGGACCCGACCTATGATCGAGGGCAGGCGCGGCGTCAGTGCTCGGGTCCGTCCCTGTAGCGTCGCCAAATCCAAGCGGCCGAGCTCTTGCTCACGGGCCAGCCCCATGTACGTCACCTCCCGTGGCCCTTGGTGCCTCGCCCACGCTTGAGCCGAATGCTAGAAGGTGAGTTGGGGCGCACGATACTGTGCCCCGCCGCTGTGGGAGCCGCGTGCCGGTTGTCTTTTCTTAGGGCATCCACATGAGAAGACTAGGCACGACATATGTGCTCGGGTCCGTCCCTGCAGCATCGATAAATCCAACGATTGAGCTCTATCTGGTGGGTCGGCCCCGTTCACGTCACCTCCTGGGGTCGTTGGTGTCCGGCCTTCTCATATGGCGGCCTTGAGGGATTCACCCGGCGCAGGTTGACTAACCATCTTGCAGGGTCAACCCAAGTGCTCTCATTCTAGACCAGGTGCAACCCGCCTTGAGGTAGGGCCTCGTGAGTCCTGCGCTGGCTCACGGGTGCCCAGATACACTTCGTCTAGCCCCACCGTGCTGGCCACACATCTGGGCGGGGCTGTATACGCCCGGGAGCTCTCCGCAGTAGGGAGTCCCCTACCACGGTCTAGTGGAAGCACCAAGCTCCGCGCTGGCAGACGACACGGTCGAGGAGCGGCTATGCCCGTGCAAGAACAATAGCGCCATGCTTCGCGCTGGTGATAAACAACTAGGGGTGGCCTCATGGCCGCATTAACCTCAGGGAGCCCGTCGACTCAATGACCAGCCCCACCGTGTTGTGCTACCATCGGGAGGGTAGCGCGAGGGGGCTGGGCACGGGGGTTGCGCTTAGGTCATGCCTGGCGTACGCCCCGCCAGGTCCCTCAGGCCTGGTTGACGCGCAACCTCCCGAGCGCAAGCCTGGCGAGGACAGGTATGAGGTCTGTTCGTACGTCAAGGGGGACCCTTGGGCATCGCAACCCAAGGGCCTAACTGGTCCCGTAGCCCCTCACTCCCTGGTCTTGTCCTGGTTTCCGGTCAAGCCAGTGGCGAATGAAGTACGCGCGGGGCTGGGCCCTGTCGACGCAGAACGCTAAGGCCGGCTCATGCACCACTTCCCTCAGGACTGTTCGTACATCAAGGGGGACCCTTGGGCATCGCGACCCAAGGGCCTAACTGGTCCTGTAGCCGCTCACTCCCTAGTCTTGTCCTGGTTTCCGGTCAAGCCAGCGGCGGCTGAGGTATGCGCGGGGCCGGGTCCTGCCGACGCAGAACACCAAAGCCCTGCCTAGCGCTTCCTACCTACGGACCATTTGCATTTCAAGGGGGACTCCTGAGCATCGCGACTCAGGAGCCTAACTGGCCACGTAGCCCCTCACTCCCTGGTCTTGACCCAGTGACCTAGGCAAGCCAATAGCGGCTGAGGTATGCGCGGGGCCGGGCTCTGCCGATGTAGAACGATAAATAGGAAGGGAAGCACGAATATCTAGCAATTATTACAAGCCGAATTGTCCTTCAAACATCAACCAGAAGTTTTAACGCCTCCACGAGGCTCGTACATGTCGCAGGGAAACGAAGATAAGGAGGAGCACCGTCACTTACAAGCAGGCCCTTCCTTCAGCCCTGGACGCTACCGCCAGGATGCGCCTCCTCGCCAGCAGCATCGCCGCGCCCTGAGGAGTCGGTCTTGGCCGCTGGATCGGTGGCGCCATTGGCTGGAGGAGGAGGGTTGATGATGAGGAACTTCTTCAGCAAGGCCTCCACATGGTCCTTCACGGCTTCAGCGGCAGCCTCGTAGTGCTTCGCCTCCACGGGCTCGAGCAGTACCCCGAGATCGGCGTTGGGATCGTGAAGGTGCAGGTGGCCAAGGGCGCATGTCAAGGCGGAAGAAGAAAGCACGCGAGCTTCCTCCTCCGCCAGGGGACCAATCTCGCGGACGACATCCTCAAGCGCCAAGACAAGATAAGGAAGTAGCCGGACAGGGCCTTCATCATCCGTCGCCGCCGGTTTCTCCAAGCCCTTCTCGTAGAGCGCCCTCAGCGCCTGGCTAGACCTCTCCTCAAGGGACTTGAAGGCCGCACGTTCCTCGGCCAGAACCTTCGCCTTGGTTTTCAGCTGGGCCTCGTGTGCTTCCGTCGCCTGCTTCAGCTCCTCCAGGCGACTGCGCTCCACAGACAGCTCCTTCGCCACCTGCTCCAACTCGGCGTCGCGGCTGGCTACGACGTCTTCTCGGGCCTTCATCCTCTCCTCGTTCGCATTACAGTTGCCACGCAAGTCCCACAGCTCGGTCTCCACCGACTGGCAGCGCCCCTGGGCGGTCTGAGCGTCCTTTAGCGCCGCCTTGCGAACAGCTATGGCCTGGTCTGCGGCCGGCCCATCCTCTTCGGAGGCCGCCACGACCTGACTCAGCACCTCCCGGACAGACGCGTTGGAGCTCAGCCAGCCGGAAAGCAGCTCCAGACGCCCAGCCACCAGACGACGATCGGCACCTTGAAGGTCATCCTGGAGCTGCATTAGTGCAGAGAAGGCCACCTTCAGGGCGCCGGTCGAAGCCGGAGGGCCACGAGGTGGCAGCATGATCGCAGTAGGGGGCTGTGGCGTAGCCAGGACCTCCTGAGCCCTGACAACGCCAACAAAGGAGTCGAAGACGGGAGCCCCCGAAGCCTGCTCGACCAAGGGCGTGACCTCCACCTGAGGCTGGTCCACCAGGCCTTGTGGTGACGACCGAGTGGTGGAAGTAGGAGCTCCTCCACCACCCGTCTGCGTCAGGGGGGCGTAGCCAGGCCAAGCCGCTGGACCTCGGGTGTGGTTGCCTCTCCCTTCGTCTTCTTCATCGACGGCGCTTGTCTAGCAATGTAGGGCAAGACATTATGAATCAACAACGGAATCAAGAGCAAAGACAAATCCAGGCCAAGGTACTTACTGGTCCACGGCAACAAAACCCCGAGGCCTCTTCAGAACCATGGAACCCAAGGGCCCCGCAACCTGCGCCACAGGAACGCGGGCCCCCCGGACAGGCAGGGCCGTAACAGCCAGCACAGCAACAACGTCTCACAATGCCGAGGCTGAGGCGCCACCTCGGGAGATCAGCGTCGACCGGCTCTTCGTCGGGACCCCAGCTAGCGGCTTCTTCGAGGGGGTGTGCTTGGATCTCATGACAACCCCAGCCGGGGGCGGCACCTCCTTCACCGGGTGGTCGTTGACGTCGTCATCATAAGGCAAGGCGCGAAGGAGGTCGGCCTTACGTGGAGGGGAGAACTCTCCGGTCTCCTCTACGGTTGCCTCCGAGTCGTCTTCCTCACCGGAGTCGCCCGAAGACACCTCCACAGGTGCGGCTGCCACTTGAGCTTCAGGTGGCGCCGGAGGCACGAGCCCATGCCCGTTGAAAGTGGGAATGAAAGCCGGCACCGCTGCCCCGTCCCGGTGGCGGTACAAGGGGACATGGGTAGCAGGTGGATATCCTAGGTCGACCCCAACCAGGAGACGGAGAGCTGCCCCAAGCTGCTCGACGGACAAGGCGTCACAGCGCAGCCGGAGGTTGTCCGTCTCGTCCCCAAGCGTCCACAAGGGGTGCGAGCGAGCCTGTAGTGGAGCCATGCGGCATGTCAAGAATTCCTTGACGATCATGACCCTCATCAGCTTCGCCGCCTCGGGGTCATTAGGCTTCAGGTCCGCAGTCATCTTCTCCAACACCTTCTCCGCCCGAGGATCGGTGAGCTTCGCGCTGAGCCACCTGTCGCTCGACTCGGGCGCCGCCGCCAGCAACACCAGCCGAGGGTGGGAGCACTTGGCGTCCATGAAGACTCACTTGTTCCTGAAGTTCTCGGCCTTCTTCCCGGCTCTCGAGATTGCATTGGCCCCATTGGCCGCAACAAGGTGGGCGCACCTCGAGCAATGGCCCACCTTTATCCGGAGGAAGAAGAAGTGGCGAAGCAACGCCACGCACGGCATCACTCCCACGAATGCCTCACAGTAGAAGGCGAAGATGGACAAAAGAAGGACAAAGTTGGGGTGAAGATGATGGGCATGACGTTTATAGTGGCTAAGGATGGAGAAAAATAAGTCGGAGAAAGGAGGGACGAGCCCCACAACAATACTACTCATAAAGAAGAGATAGAAGGTACTCTTTGGGTCCTCCGGCACGGCGGATGTTGGGGATATAAGCATTTGATATGACCTGCCCGGGAGGGCCCTGGTTACCCAGTGGCGGTTCATGGGCCAAGCCCAGGAGCCTGTTAAAGATGGCGGTTTATGTGAGGGCCCAAGGCCCGAGGCGGCTTAAAGCCTGTAAGTATCAACCGCCATATATGTGACTTGTATTGTAAGGCATGTAACAAGAGTCACCAGGCTGGACACGATTGTATGAGCCGGTCGAGACTCCGTAGGCCGCAGGGCATCAACCCGTGTATATAAGGGGATGACCCGGCATCGGCTTAGGGCAAGAAACAACAGATCGAGAGCTAGGCAAGCGCATCCGCTCCCTAGCAATCGACACCCCAGCAATTCCACCTCGAACTGGATTAGGTTTTACCCTCACCGCAAGGGGCCGAACCAGTATAAACTCCCCGTCTCTTTTGTCCCATTTAACCCCTTTAATCTAACCACGTCACTATGGCTCCGCAATCAAGTCCTTCCCTTAGGACATCTTCCGTGACAACTCCACGATAGTTGGCGCCCATCGTGGGCCTGCGGCCTGTGGTTTCGAGTTCTTGAAGGGCAACTTCGAAGGGATCAAGGGATATGCTGTGGGCCGGATGACCAAGAGTCATCGCAGCAAGCTTTACATCGATGACGAAGGCTGGGGTCCCGAGGCCGGCTCAATTGAGTATGGGTACTGGGTCCCCTTCAGGGGAATCCATGCTTTCATCGGCAAGATCGGCGAACCGGGCCCTGAGCTGGACACCTGCACCGACATCTTCGAGATGGCTCAGCGTGCGCAATCTGCCCGAGTTCAGCCCGCCGTGAAGCGTGCTTTTGTTGGATACATCCAGGGTGCCGGAAGCTCTTGATCTCGCAGTGAGACAACCGCTCTCTCTGATGGTCAGTCATCCACAGGTGAGACTGATTCAATGTATCAGATGCAGAGTGGACGACTTGGGGGCTTGTCCGACGGTAGCAGTATTCCGGACCCTGTGAGCCACCGAGCAGGGTGGCGATTTTCATGACTAGCACCCAGCCGGCTCTCGGATCAACAGTTGTCGGGGCCATAACACCCGGCGCGACGGCAGCTGCGGCAGGCGTGGGCGGCTCAACGCACCCGCCGACTCAAGTCTTGACAGATCTGTTGGAGGATCTGGTGACTGTGATGGGGACAGAGGTAACCCCAGAAAACCTGGACCAACATAAGGCAGCTGTGGATAAGCTGCGACAGGAGATAGCACAAGCCAAGGAAGACCTGGAGGCGGAGAACTCCAGGATGACTGAGGAACGGGCTGTCTTAGACACCCGGGCTCAGCGGATTCAAGCGGATTCTTACCGGCTCTCGATGGATCAGAACGCGGCTAATGAGGCCATGAGGAGAAAGCAACAGAGTCGTCTCCCCTTCGTTTATGAGCCAAGGAATCTTTTTAACATAGCTGGAGCAGGGGGCTGTAGTCCACCGGTGGTAAACCGAACGGCTGAAGTGCCTAGGACCGGTGGGCCGGTTCACCAGCGTATGACACGTTCTCTATATGCAGATCAAAACCGCCCAACACCTCATTACCCGGCAGTGCCGGTGGGTCACTACTTCAATCCTCTGGATAACATGATAGCAACGGCGACGAGATTGGCAGCTTTGCCGGTTGAGGGCGAAACTTCGGTGGCGGTGGAAACCCAAAGGGCCCAGGAACTGCTTCAAACGGAGCAGCAGCGGCAACATGCTTATTCTTATAGCCAAGACCGGATTCATTCAACCCCCCGTCCAAGTGCCAGCTGGAGCAGGCATGTTGACCCGCCATAGGTTTCAAGCACAGAGCGGCGCCATAACTCGCCTCGTGGACATAACCCGACGCGGCACGACGCCAATGCACATGACTTGGTGGATGAGGGCAAGATGCGCTGAGAGGCCGAGCTGGCGGCTCAAGCGGCCGATCATCAGCCGGCGCCATATTATCCCGCAACCTTAGTGGAGACATGCAGGACTTCTAGAGCTTGGGGCGTGCCGTGCTTAACGGCGGCTATATGGAACGATCAGTTGCCTAAATATTTCAAGGGCCCTCGTAAGGTTCCTAATTACACAGCATATCAGCCCCCTGAAGCTTGGATAGAGAGTTATGAGATGGGTATGGAGATGCTGGACGTTAGTGAAGTTGCATGTGCTAAGTATTTCACCATGATGCTGGAAGGCACAGCTCGTAACTGGTTGAAAGGATTGCCCGTCAATTCCATCGGGTCATGGGCGGAGCTGAAGGCCAAGTTTATCAAGCATTTCATGGCAAGCAGCCGATGTCAATTGTGGATATTGATTCTTGTGTTCAGAATGAGGGCTAGTCAACGACCAGTTGGGTGCTCTGGGTCTCAACCATAATGCATTTTTCAGATAAGATCAACGCTGAATCTGCGAAATTAACGTTGGAGAAAAATTGTCATTTCCCTCCGCTCAAGCTGAAGTTGGGGCAGCTTAAGCGCCATTGTAGTGATATGGGGGAGCTTATGGCGGCTCTCTTCAAATATGCCGACTCTGATAGAACCAAGGACCCCGAGTCTGAGTTTGAAAGACCGGGAAAGGGAAAGAAGGATAATGACACGGGAGGACAGCAGTATAACCCGGCCAATCAAAACAATGGCAATAAACGCAAGGCTGATACTTTTGTAGCTAATACTGGGGCATAGAATTTTAACTAGCGTCGCAAGGGGAAGCCACCTACAAGATATAAAATCGATGAGGTGATGAACCAGCCATGTCCAAAACATGGAACGAACGAAAAGCCGGCCACTCATATGTGGAAGGACTGCAACATCATGAGGTCTTACAGGGAGTCTATTCAGAATAATTATGGACCAAATGGCGGTTCAGGATCCGGTTTTCATGGTCCGGGTCATGGAGGCGGCGGCACAAACTCCGGTTTTCAGGGCCAAGGAAATCAAGGCGGCAACAGCCAGCAGAACAATCAAGGGAATCAGCAGCAGTTAGGTTATCAGAGTAACCCGAAGCAGTTGAGCAGTGGGCAGTACCATGTCTTTACCACAAGTCTATGCAAGCGGGACCAGAAGCTTCATAAAAGGGCGGTGAATGCTGTTGAGCCAGCGATTCCTCGATACTTACGATGGTCTGAGTAGCCCATTGTGTGGAGCCGCGAATATCACCCGCCCCGAGTTGATAATCCGGGTCAGCTGGCTTTAGTGGTAGCACCTCAGGTCGGAGGATACAAGTTCACCAAGGTGCTCATGGATGGAGGTAGCAGCATCAATATCCTTTATTATAATACCTTCTATCATATGGGATTAACTGACAAGAAACTTAGACAGTCCAACACAGTCTTTCATGGAGTTGTGCCTGGTAAGTCGGCGTACCCAGTGGGCAAAATTGATTTATAGGTATCCTTTGGGGATGAATATGATGCCAGGACAGAGACTTTAACATTTGAGGTTGTTAGGATCCATAGCCCATACCATGCTCTATTTGGAAGGCCGGCTTACGCTAAGTTCATGGCGAGGCCGTGTTATGTTTATTTGCAGCTCAAGATGCCGGGTCACAAGGGGACTATTATAGTGCATGGGAGTCGCACGATAGCCTTGGAATATGAAGAAGGCGATGCGGCTTACGCAGAGTCAGTTTGCGCCACAGAGGAGCTTAAGTTTTACAAAGATAATGTTAACCCGACAGATATGACATCCTTGAAGAAGCCAACCACAAATCATGGCCCGTTGCTGAAGTTTAAATCGGCGGACGATACCAAGCTAGTTGACTTTGTTCCTGGCGATTCATCTAAGCAGTTCAACATCAGCGCTAATCTGGATCCGAAATAGGAAAGCACGCTCATCAAGTTCATCCATGAGAACCGGGACATATTTGCATGGAAGCCTTCAGACATGCCGGGTGTACCGAGAGAACTCGCTGAGCACACTCTCAATATTGATCCAAAGTATAAGCCGGTCAGACAGTTTCTTCGCCATTTTAATGAAGAGAGATGAAAGGCCATTGGTGAAGAAGTGGCCCAACTCTTGGTGGCCGGGTTCATCGCTGAAGTTTTTCATCCTGAGTGGTTGGCTAACCCAGTTTTGGTGCTTAAAAAGAACGACACTTGGCGCATGTGTGTGGACTACACAGACTTAAACAAAGCTTGCCCAGCTGACCCGTTCGCCCTCCCGTGTATTGATCAGATCATTGATGCTACGACGGGTTGTGAGTATTTGAGTTTTTTGGATGCATATTATGGGTATCACTAGATCAAGATGGCAGTTAAGGACCAGGAGAAGACGGCTTTCATCACTCCGTTTGGAGCCTTCTTCTATGTATGTATGCCTTTCGGGCTTAAAAGTGCCCAGGCGACATACCAGCGGTGCATATAGAATTGCCTACACGGCCAGATTGGGCATAACGTTCATGCTTATGTGGATGACATTGTGGTCAAATCCAGAAAACAAGGAGACCCTTATCGACGACTTGAAGGACATGTTTGACAATCTCCGGGTGTACAAAATGATGCTTAATCCGGCCAAGTGTGTCTTTGGTGTTCCTACAGGCAAGCTCTTGGGTTTTTTGGTATCTCAGCGAGGCATCGAGGCTAACCCGGAGAAAATCAAGGCCATCACCTCCTTGGCAAGACCAAAGTGTGTCAATGATGTTCAGCGTTTGGCAGGATGGATATCAATGTTGAGCCGGTTCATAAGCTGGTTAGGTGAAAAGGCTATCCCTCTATATCAGATGATGAAAAAGACAGATGACTTTGTGTGGAGTGAAGCTGCTGACGAGGTGTTCGAGGCACTCAAGAAACAATTGGTTGAGCCGCCAGTTATGGCGGCCCCCATTGAGAAGGAGCCATTGTTATTATGCGTTGCTACAATAGCAGGGTTGTCAGTGTGGCCATTGTGGTAGATAGGAAAGAGGCTGGCAAAGAATATACGGTTCAAAGGCCGGTTTATTATATCAAGGAAGTGCTCATTGAGTCCAAACAGAGATATCCACATTGGCAGAAGCTAGTATATGGGGTCTTCATGGCGAGCCGGAAGTTCAAGCAATATTTTTTGGGTCATCCTATTACAATAGTGAGTTCTGCTCCCTTGGGGGATATCATCCAAAATAGAGAAGTTACATGACGAGTGGACAAGTGGGCCATTGAGCTCGGGCCTCATGGTTTAAAATATATGCCTCGGACGACCATCGAATCGCAAGCGCTCGTGGACTTTATCAATGACTGGACGGAGCTACAGACGCCAGAGGAAAAGCCGGATAGGACATATTGGACAATTCACTTTGATGGAGAAGGCTCGGGGGCTGGAGTTGTTTTAACTTCCCCGCGAGGTGATAAATTTTCTTATGTTCTCCGGTTAATGTTCCCATGTACTAATATGCAGCTGAGTATGAGGCCTTGCTCCACGGTCTTCGGATGGCCAAGGAGATGAATTTAAGCCGGGTAAGATGCTTCGGCCATTTAGATCTGGTAGCTCAGTAGGATTCTGGCACCTGGGATTCCAAGGACCCACTCTTGGCGGCTTATCGTCGAGAGGTTGATGCTATTGCGGGTCACTTCAAGGGTTACCAAGTTGAGAATATTGATCAAAGGAAGAACAAGGCAGCTAACGCCTTAAGCCGGTTAGGATCTCAACGTAAGCCGGTGCCCCCCAACACCTTTCTGGATGTTTTGCTTAATCCGTCTGTCAAGTTGCCTACAGAGGAGGACCTTGCTATTCCTGACTGGACGGTTCCATATTTGGCTTACGTGACCCGAAGTGAGTTACTGAGGATGAAATCTTGGCCAGACCGATAACCCGACGATCTAAGTCGATGACGATTGTCAACGGAGAGTTGCACCATCGCAGTGTTACAGGGGCGTTTCAACATTGTGTCTCGCCTGAGGAAGGCTATGAGATCCTCCGGGAGATTCATGAGGGAGATTGTGGTCATCACGTTGGCTCTAAATATCTTGTGGCAAAAGCTTTTCGTCATGGATTCTATTGGTTGACGGCTCATGCTGATGCTGAAGACTTGGTCAGCAGATGTGACGGTTGTCGGAAATTTTCACGGTGCGCTCACGTTCCGGATCAAGAGTTGAGGATGAATCCGATAACCTGGCCGTTTCCGACTTGGGGGCTTGATATGGTAGGCCCTTTCAAGAGGTCCAAAGATAAGAAAACCCACCTTTTAGTGGCAGTGGACAAGTTTACCAAGTGGATTGAGGCAGATCCAGTCAGCAAGTGTGATACGGAAACAACGGTTCAATTCATCAAGAAGGTGATTTTCTGTTTTGGTTTTCCCCATAGTATCATAACAGACAATGGCACTAATCTGTCTAAGGGTGCTATGAGAGAGTTTTGTCAGTGTGAGCATATCCGACTTGATGTTTCTTCTGTGGCTCACCCCCAGTCCAATGGTCAAACAGAGTGGGCTAACCAAGAGATTCTGCGAGGGATCAAGCCCCGGCTCATGGTTCCTCTAAAGAGAACGCCGGGTTTTTGGGTGGAAGAGTTACCTTCTGTGTTATGGAGCATTAATACAACGCCCAACAGATCTACAGGTTACACGCCCTTCTTCATGGTCTATGGAGTTGAGGCGGTTCTTCCCAGCGGTATCCGTCATGACTCACCCCGAGTGGCGGCTTACGTCGAAGCTGATAATGAGAAGGCACGTCAGGATGCGTTGGACCGGTTGGATGAAGAGTGTGATCTCGCGGCGTCTCGTTCAGCGATCTATCAACATGATTTACGATGATATCATAGCCGGTGGGTCAAGACTAGAACCTTTCAAGAAGGCGACTTAGTTCTCTGGCTCATCCAAGACCAGACTGATATGCATAAACTTTCGCCGCCTTGGGAGGGACCTTTTGTCATGAGCAAGAATCTGCACAACGGGTCATACTATCTGATCGACATTCGAGAGCTCAAGGATTCACGCACATCAGAGGAGGAGACTAATCGGCCTTGGAATATTGCTCACCTACGGCCTTACTATACCTAAGCCTGCGGCTCTCATGATGTAATTCGATGATGTAAATATTAGTACAACATAATAAAGCCGACATCCCTGATAATTCGGGGCCTCTGCCATTTTTCTTCAAAGCCGAGTCCTTGTCATCATCATACATGTTTTCTCCAGGGGCTTACTACCCAAATTACAGGGATCACAGAGAGGTGGATGCATAGCACAACTCCAACATAAGCCCTTGATGAGAATAATTTGTAAGTACGTCACTTGGGGGCTTCCTGTTCAAACATAGGCGTATTCGACCAAAGAGAACATAACCTGTGGGTCATCCTACCTGTACCCAACTGTTTCAACTCCATCAGGTCATCCTGATTGACCCGACGAACTCTTGGCAATCAGTCTTATATGGCGTATTTGACCAAGACCTGAGCTTGTTCAGGTTCAAACGCCGTCTGGCACTACGAGAGCACGACTTACAGATAGTTAGGATAGATCCAGGCTCAAAATGCCGCCTTCCTTGAAACTTGGATAATTCGGCCTATGATGCAAGATGCAACTCTGACCCCGCATACTCTAGGCAAGTCTATCTTTAAAACAAAGACATGTCTTTGTCTAGGTTAAAATGTCGATTGGGTACTGTGAGAGCCGGCTAATAGCACACACGTACCTTCCAGTGGCCACCAAGGCTAGTTTCATTGAAGAAGAACCTTTGGCTTGGCGGCCTGCAAAAGCCTCGAGTGTACTTTCGATCTTTTTTCTCTGGTTTTTGTTTTTTGTTTTTTGTTTTTTGTGAGTCTTCTGTTTTGTTTTGTGTTCTTTGCAAGTTCGGCCAAGCTGCCTCTCCTTATGGCTCATATTTGAAGCATCTCCGGGTCTCTGCAACCCAACCTAATGAATGGCTCTACGCCGCCAGAAAGTAACAATCTTATTTCTGGAACTATACCTTTACATGGTTATGACTGTATGAAGACTGATCAAGCCGGCAGTCCAAATCATATCCTCAGGTATGACTATTTGTATAATAATTAAACCGGCTTTGGTTATGCACATCTTTCCCCAGTGGTGACGGTTGGGCATAATGACCCGCCCGGCGGTATGCCGCTAGGGTATATGTTCTCTGTTTATGTGCAGGACAAGGATTATAGTGATCTACATAATACAATATTGTCACAACTGTAGAAAGTCATATTTTGATGCCTGGCGGGTTAATAATATCATACAGACACATATCCATGCACGATGGCATGCCAGATTCAACTTCAACTACCCTATTACAAGATTCAATAAGCCAATCAACATAAGTGTTTTTCATAAACAAGATCAAGCATGTGAACCGCCCGGCGGCTCATTCTCCTTGGCCTTGCTGCTTTGAAGACCCAGGGTTATCCTTCTCCGGTTCTTCGCCCTCCTCTGTCTGAAAGTTCTGTGCCAACCAATCCAAGCCAGCCAAAGCTTCAAACTCAGCCTCTTCATCAATAAGTTCAGAGGGATCAATTTCACGGGCAAAAGTTTGCTTACTGATTAGAGGGATCAGCTCCATGACTTTGTAAGACGGAGTGGGCATCTTCTGATTCTCCGTACTATAAGCCGGCTGATATTTGGACAAGTCCGTTTCATTAACAATTAAGCTGGCCAGAGGGCGGATGTTCTTGACGTAGGCAGCAAAGTCTTTATGGTCAAAAGTTGTGCCGTCTTCTTTTAGGCTTGGATAACCAGTGGACAAGTCGGATGGGTCCAGCTCTGGAAGCCACGCCTTAGCCAGGCTCAAGGCCGTTACAGCACCGGCTCTTGCAGACGACTGCTTTATTTCATCTATTCTGGCAGGTAGAACAGAGAGTCTTCTTAAAATATCCACAAACAACTTTGGTGCCTGGTTGGACGGAGAAACAGCAGCCAAGACGCGCTGCGTTCCAGTGTATAGCTGCTCCACAAGGGTGTAGATAGCTTTGAGCTTTACAAGTGGCTCTCTGCCAAGATTACTGCTCCTACTACCTACATGAGCCATAAATTGGTCAGTAACATGTTATGTTACCTCAAGATATTATTCAAATTATAACATGGCGGCTTACCGAAGATGGCTGAAGTCATTGCCGAGACACGATGCTTTAACCCGGTGAGTTCAGTTGTCACCTGTTCAAGAGTTGCTTTGCCTTTTTCAGCTCTCTGCACCAAGGCGGTTCTTTCTTCCGCCCATGCAGACTTCTCTGTCTTAAGTTTAGCCTCCAGTTCATTTAATTCAGACAGGCTAAATTGAAACTTTGATTCAGCCTTCTGGGTCTCAGACTCTTGATGCTTAAGCCGGTTCCTTGCATCATCTAATTGCACTTGCAATTAAGCAGTAGTATCTTGAACAGACAAAGAGAACATGAAACAAATTAGTTTCTGGTTTACAATAATTAAAGTCCCAAGCCTTTTGCAAGCAACAACACTTGACACTTGGGGGCTAATGGACGCATAAGTGTTTTCGAAATTAACGGTTCATACCAATAAAAGTCCCAAACACTTTGCAAGCAAGAGTACTTGTCACTTGGGGGTTAATGCATATTGCTTCTTTATTATTATTCATTTACACTAACCCGGCGGCCAAATAGTCATTACCACCGGCTCATGAGGGGTATGCAGGCAAGTTCTATACAATGATAATTAGGAGCGGTTCATTCATGCTGATTAAGCCGACCCTTGGGGGCTACACATGCAATGTTCCTCAAAGACAAATTTCTTATTAAGAGGTGTGCCAATTCAAAAAGGTATCAATTATTTCTAAGTCTACAACATATTCACTTCTATCATATCCAATAGACTTGGGGGCTAGAAGGACGTTTATAATTTGGTCAAGAGTCTTACCTCAAACTTCTGGTGCATCTGCTTCATCATGTCAATCTCAAGGTCACGGCTGATGTGGACCTGATTGAGATATCCAGAAAGGACTTCACCAGTGCTCAGCTGTGCGTACTGAGCCGTGTCAAACCTCACTTTCTGCTTCTGAATGAGTTCTTGCTTGGCAGTATGTTTGGATAGCACAGTCGGATTGCCCGGCTCTCTGAAAGCAGTACCAGTGATTGTAACATCATCAGTCCGGTTCTCTGCCGGCTCAGACGGGGCTGGCAGTTCAGCAATTGCAGAACCAGCTTTGGTAGGGTCAATAGAGACGCCAGGAATCTCAGGAGGAGCATCATGAGTGGCTTCCTCTGTTGGCTTATGAACATCTATTGCCAAAACCTGCTGCTCCGGCTCAATGACCTTTGGATCAGCTGCTGGCTTACTCGCCCTGTCTCTCTTGATAGGCTTAGCTAGGCCTCTGCATGAGTTAAAGTGAGTCATTGCAAAGTGACAAAGATTCAAGGAAAAGATGAACAGGGAAGAAATTGTTTGCCCAGGGGTAGTCTTGAAAGCCGGGAGTTGACTTTGAGATGAGTCGCCAGATGAAGAGCGGGAGACTTCCTGATAGTTTGAATTGGACAAATTCAGTGGTTGACGTATAAGACCCGCTAGCGGGTAACGAGAGTTTAAGAGTGGAAAGACCTCATTCTGGCGTTTTCGACGAGTTGGGGTATTTGGTAAACCAGAGGACAATTCCTCTTCCCTGGTGTTCCGAGTCTGACGCTGGCTCTCGTGTTGCTGTCGCTTCAAAAGAAAGTGAGGATCTAAATGAGGTGAAGGGTGTGAAAATCTTACTTTCTGGATTACCCGCCGAACTTTTTGTCTTGGCAAGGATTCTGAGCCGAAGGAAATAGTAATTACCTCTTCATGAGCATCCTGGCTGGCCTCCGTGTCATCCTGACAATAATCAGTGTCAATAAGATAACTGAAATAAGAACCAAGAGAGTCATGGACTACCTCCGACTTAGTGCCGTAGTCCATTTCGAACAATTCAGAAGCACTAGTTTTCTTCTTGGTCTTTTTTACAGCTTTCTTGGCGCCTTTCTTAACAATTCTGGCCCTCTTAGCAGCCTCATGGTTATAAGCTTTTTTCCAGAAAGCCAACTTAGCCTGCGAGAGGCGAAAAATTCAAGATTGATACCGGGATCAAAATTATAAGAGGACGACATTTAGAGTTAAGACTTACCTCTGGTGCCGGGTTAAGTTTGCAGAAAGGGCGCAGGCACACTTTGCTGCAGTCAGCCAGGTTCTCGTTCAAGACAGTTTTGGTCATGTCTATGATTACATCCTCCTCCAGATCCTCCGAGCTGTGGCGTAATTGATCATCGGGCTTTCTAGTGTAATCGCACATTAAGCCGGTCATGTGGCTCAAAGGAATGAGCCGCCAAGCGAGCCAGCACCGGGCCAAGTCAATTCCGGTTAACCCATTTCCCAGTAGGGCCTTCACCTTTCAAAGAGTGGGAGCAATTTTCTTGCGCTCTGCGACAGTGAGTTTCTCAGGAAGAGGATGCTTGGTATCTAAACGCTGGGTATGGTAATTCGGCAATGGATGCTCATCAGCCGGGGAAGTGTCTTTGCAGTAAAACCAGGTTTCATTCCAGTCTTTTGGATGACTCGGCAGACAGGCATAAGGAAAAATAGAGTCTCTTCTTCTTTGAATTGAGACGGCCCCAAGCTCCAAACTAGGTCCATTAGTGAACTCATTCTGGCGGTTTAAATAAAAGAACTCTCTGAAGAGCAAGATGCTGGGCTCCTCTTGAAGATACACTTCACAGAAGACCTGGAAATTGCAGATATTTGACACGGAATTGGGTCCGATGTCTTGAGGATGGAGTTGGAAAAAGTATAGAACATCCCTGAAGAATTTAGAGCCGGGCGGTGAAAAACCTCGGTTCATGTGATCAGTGAAGACTATAACTTCATCATCTTTTGGAGCAGGCTTCTCTTCGCCCGGTTTAGGGGCGCGGTAGGTCATAACTGACTTTTTCGGCAAGTATCCAACCTTGAAAAAATCGCCAAGTGTAGCCTGAGTAACAACGGAAGGGACCCAGTTGCACGTGGTGACTGTCTTCGGCGGCATTATGAGCAAACAAGCCTAAAGAAGGACAAGGTTATTTCCAGTTCAAAATTGATTCATTAAGCCGGAAAAGCAGGTTACAGTATAAGTTCGGCATGGCAGCTTAAATGGGGCCTAATGGCATGGGAAAGAACGCGCATGCCTGCGGGATGGGATGCGGTGCAACTATGCAAATGGGCGGTAGGAGAAGCCAAATCGCGAAGCCAGCTGCGACGGCGGCGCTGGGGATGCATTGTAGGCACGGTGAGTTGCCCTCCATCCCCGCCAGTGATGCAGTGACCTACTCGGTTGCTGCTGTAGTGAACTTGCGGCGCCATGGCGGTTTGCAACCATGACAATCACTCCATCCATATGTATTGTATTCCCGTGAAAATACTTGGTCGTTTGGAAAAAGATGGTACTTGATTTATCACTAGTTTTCGACCGCTTGGTCGTGACAATCACCCGAAGCCACAACCAGAAGTCTCCATGGCGTAATTCTTACGACCGGTCGCACCAACAGACGGTCGGTCGGACCCGCGACACGCATCGGCTTGTTCTGACATGTACGACAGTTACATCACTGACTAGTGCGACCGCATTTGAGCAGTAGTACTTGAATTTTGTGTTCCAGGAAACTCATCGGGAGCCGTTTCAGGCCTCGATCATCAATTAATCTTTAGCCGGTTCCCATGCATCACATTCCAAAGTAGTAGTAGTAGTACCATGCTATAATCAAGTGCGGACATGCTCACACCTAGTACGTATTAAACCTGATCGTGTTCCCACTATGCAGGTGTGCAGTACTAGGCTATATAAAGGGGAACTATACCTAGCCGAAAATCACTCTACCTTCCTCCTCATAAGTCTTTCTTGTCCGTCCGTCCTTGCCATGGCCGGTGTGCAGAGTTCTAGGTCGAGAACTACTCATAGAAACAGAGTGGTAACCAAGGCCGCGGAAAAAAAGAGAGGGCTCGCCGCCTCATAGAGATCTTGAAAGATCACTCACAGGCAGGCAAGGGCTCCCAGGAGCGCCCTAGCCACGGAGGCGAACATGCGGAGCTGGCGGTGCTGGAGTCGTTATCCCTCGACGACATGCCCGATCAGCTCAATAAGGAGAAGAAGTTCATCGACGGCTTGGTTGAGCTGCTGAAGGAGAGCTTCGATGACATGCCCGCTAAGCTCAATAAGTGGGAGGCGTTGACCGCCGGCTTGATGATGTAGCTAAAAGAGAGCATTGCCTCGGGTAAGAAGGCGGCCGGCAAAATCCTGCAACTTCAGGAGGACAATGCGAAGCTCTGCCCCGAGCTTGGCCTGTTGAAGGAGGAGAACGCCGGCTGGAAGGAGCTGCATGAGAAGAGTAGTTCCTCCGTGAAGATGCTGAATGCCCTCGCCATGGAACAGAAGGAGGAGTTGGCGAAGCTCTGCATCGAGCACCCGACTGCTATCAAGGTATGTAATGCGGCCGTGGTAGAGATGATGAATGCTCGCAGCGAGAAATCCCGTGTCATGGACAGAATGAAGAAGATGGCGGAGGAGACGAGCGAGGAGATGAAGGTCGTGGAGGTGATGAAGAATCAATTAGGACTCCACGGTCAACTCTTCATGAAGTAGAGAGCAGCGCCCCAGACTTGTGTTTGTGTCTTCCTTCTTTTTTTTGGGGGGGGGGTGGGAAATCTTACTTCTTCTTTTGCTCCGTTATTTTTTCTTTTGCTTTGGGTGTTTCGCCGCATGTTTCACGTTCTCTGCGAAGCACGAAGAGAACAATGCTACCCTCCGTTTTAGTTTACAAGTCCTGCACGTATACCTAAGTTGCCAATTTTATCTCCGTAATATAAACTATATAACACAAAAATTATACCGTTTAAAAATAGAATATCTGAAGTTTACAATGGTATGTTTCTTTAATATATGACTTCTATTAGGTTGGTCAAATTGACGACTTAGGGGAACGCGCACGCCTTGTAAACTGAGAGAGAGGGAGTAACGATGCGCGGCGCCGTGGGATTGCCATGTCGCACTGGGCTGCCGTGTTCCGCGCTCCTCCGTCGTACTAGTCCTACTCCAGTGGAGTAGTAGTATACCACCGCATGGTTTTTTGCTCCTCCTCAGGTCATCGGCAACATTTATACGAGCAGTCAAATCACAAGGCCCCACCTTCCAGCATTAATGAGCCGTCAAATCACAAAGGCCCTTGCTTCTCTTGAAACCGACCAAGCAAGACTGCCCCAACCTCTAGCCTTTTAAAAATACTTTTGTACAGTAGCATTATCGATGTATTGCGCCATGGAGCAAAACTTACAAGATGAAATTAAAGAAAAAAGGCGGTACATATAGAGAGCGCTCGTCGGCAAAGTATGCATATAATACTAATAAAAAAGCTAATACGTGCTTAGATGGGGTGCATACTGAAGAGTTAAAGTAAAGAGAAGGAGCATAAAATATTTCTATTGGGGGCTCTACACAACACACCCCTCAAGTAAAACTAAGCACCCTAAAATTAAACTGAGCAACTAATCTGATAGACACTGTATTAGAACCACCATGAGCAACAACACTGCCACCTTACTCGGACTCCTCGTCCTCGTGCTCGACTTTGTCCTGGTCCCTCTTCCTCTTGGCCGATACTTTGCTTGAACCGCACACTTGGCTTCCGCTCTTCATCCAACCCTTGTAGATATTGAAACAAAGGTAGGCATCCATTCCAGCATAGTGGATGTGGTCTATGTCTAGTACATTCCACTCCCATCCAAGATGAAACTTGAACGAAGGTTTCTTTAGTGTATGGTACGAAGGATGAACCATGGATCCTGCCAGGGTCAGCATTGAAGGTTGATCGGAGGATACGAGCCGATTCCTCTGGAGGTTGAAGGACTGGCCTACAATGAGGCCTATCCGATCCAGGACTCTTTTGTCATTCGTAAAGTCTACAATAACGTATTTGACTTTGCGGTCCGCGAGGAAGGTCTTAAGTTCCTCGCACTCAACGTCGGCATGGCATATGTGGTAGACCAAGCACAAGTTATGCACGCAAACCTAGATCATGATGGGCTTCTTCTTCTCTTTCTCCTTTAGATCCTTCTCTCTTCCCACGACTGTGGTGTACTCGACATCAAGCCCAGCGACCCACTCATCACCTTTTGACTTTTTGAACATGCTTCTGAAGCGAGCAAGTCATCTTTTCACCATCGCAAAAGAACGGGTGTAGATGATGTCGAACTCATCGCCAATGATGGTTCTAACCTTTTAATCACCGAAGATCATGGAGATTTGGGACACCATGGATTTTGGAGGAGGGTTAGGATTAGTGGAACTAATGTAATGTGAAAGGACGGGACGAGTAGGAGCGAACTGCTAGCGGTTTTCCGATTGTAAAAATGCCGAGTGGGGAGTGCGAACGGCAGGGTAGTGGATTGCTTAGTGGATAAATGGATTCATTCACAGTACTATGGGGGCTCAATTAGATGTCATGTCTACTAGAAGCCCAATTAAATGGCTTCATGCATCTGCATGTTTGCATGTCAAACGTCGGGAACGGTTGCTTTCCATGCTCCCATGATACGGGCTTCCGAGAGCCCTTGGATCTGAGATTGAACAGTTGCATAGCGTGATTCTAGACCTATGGGTGAATATCCTATCCTGGAGGGTTATTCTCCAAATTTTCAGCAACTTAGCATGCGACTGTTTGATCTCAGATCCAAGGGCCGTCAGCTGCCCGTATCATGGTTGCGCCTACCAGACCCATCGCCTCGCTCGCGCGGTCGCGCCCTTGGAGATTTTAGATGGCTATAAATGAGCATTATTTTGCCTACTTTGCATGCATGAAACTACTTCCTCCGTCCAGGTGCGTTAGGCTATCTGATGTTGGCATGTCATACATAGTCATCACTTAGTCAGTCATACAACAAGGTTAGATATAAGGTTGGCTATAAGAGTATTTTCTTTTAATTCTCTCTATCTCTTTCTTCGTAGTATTTATTGCATTTGCCAAGGAGTAAGGAGTACAGTACTTGGCACGTGTATACTCCCTCCATTTCAGTATACAAGTCCTGCGCGTATACCTAGGTTGCCAATTTTATCACCGTAATATAAATTATATAACACACAAATTATATCGTTTGAAAATCGAATATCTAAAATTTACAATGGCATGTTTTTTGTAATATATGACTTATATTAGGTTGGTCAAATTTATGACTTAGGGGTACCCGCACACCTTTTAAACTGAGAGAGAGGGTGTACCATGGAGGTGGTCAGGAAACGGGCGACTCACGCCGGTCATAGTGCCGCAGTAATAATGATAATGGCAAGTCAAATCTCAGGGCCCCACCTGTCCAGCAGTAATGAGCCGTCAAATCAGACAACCCTACGTTTGCAGCAGCCTACTCCCTCATCTTCTCGCCTCTCTGTAGAACCGACTAGGTGGAACTGCCCCGCCTACCATGCGGGAAAAGCCCCGGCCTCGACTTTCAAATATAATTTTGTATCCATGGATTGCACCATGGATCAAAGCCTCAAGAAAACGGCGGTACACATGTATGCAACACGCCCGTCATGTTCGCGTCGCACCCCAGACGGTCGGTGGGTCGGTCTGCCACGCCACTCTCCGAATGGAACGCGCGTCATATTGCGTTTGCACACACATGTGGGACCGTGATTGAGAACCAACCATACACACACCCCCGTCCCTGCAAGTCAGCTAAGTTAATGGAAGAGAGAGACGAGCGGTAGTACTGGAGCAGTGCTGTAAGCATATCGGTGCCTATACGATACCTGCACGACACGGGAGATCAGTTTGTCATGCATGTGAGCAGACTCCAGCAGACGGCTGGATTGGCTACCTTCTACATATTGTGCAGGCTGTGTTGTACAGGGCTGTAGTTTCGATGAGAAATCTAAAAAAGGTTACTTGTCATCTCGCAATATTAGGTGTGATGTGTCCTTCGGATCACTGCGAGGGTTAAACAACAACAACTGCATTCCTCCAAGGCACTGGTCATTGGGGGCACATGCACGAAGACAACTCGGTTGCCATCTAGGTCAAGTTGTCTATGTTAATTAGGACATCTATCGATTGACCCCTTTTCTATGAGTTTGTCTTTAATTTGAGCTTTGATCCTCGTCTAGTTTGTCCGCCGGGATTCATGTTGTCTCCTTGGGGCAGTGAGGTTATGGTTTCTCGTCATGTGGAATTTTTTTGTCTAGCTTTAATTCGGTGTGCTTCAGATCAAAATGACGACAACCTCACTTCCGGGGCACGTCCATGAAGACTTCTCGACAGTCATTGACGAGGTCAAGCCGGCTCCGGTAGATAAAAGAGAACTATTCCAGTATATAGGTAGGAGCCTCCGTGCGTGCTTGCTAGTGTTGCTCTCTTCACACTCTCTTGTCCTCTTCAGATATCAACACGACAGAGGTGGCCACACTCTCTCTCTGCTCGCCGCTGGTCATAGATCCGGCCGGATACCCTCCACCGGGAAGGTGAGAAGGTGCAATGTTCACGCGGCCATCCTCGGCAACGGCTCTTACCCAGTGCCAGCGCATCCTAATCGGCGTGCCTTGCCGTTCTCTTCTGCGCAGTGCCGGCTAGAGAGGGCCTCAGACCCCTTCTTCCTCGCTGTCGTAGTGTGGGCAGATCAGGCCTCCCGCCGCCCACCTAGCGACATCCTAGCGACCCTCAGGTATAACATCCTTCGAAACCGGCCTTGCTCTCCTGCTCCACCTCCTCACGTTGCTGCTTCTGTATCTTTTACTATTTCTCAGGCCCCTCGTAGATAGGATCAATCGGCTGTTTGAAAGCCACCTAAATTTTTTCTGTTAAAGGTAAAACTACTTCATGCAGGCGAATCTAGTACTACTTCGTTCAAACAGGGAAGAAAGGGGGTGGGAGGTAGGGGGAGATTTGTTACCTGAATCTAGGACTTGGTCAAAAGAGGAAATAATGCGGGCGAAAAGTAGCAGTGACTGGCTATCCAACTGGTCTCTTGGTCTAATAGGAAAATAAAGGGAAACGCAGTACAAACTCAATATAAACTAATCTATTAGTTGAAAAAGGAAAGAAAGTAGGGACTGGGGGACAAATCAACAGAGTATGTCCATCACTAGATTTGCTAGCCTCACACAATATAAGGTGGCTACAAAAATGGGACCAACCTAGATATCCTATTTGGATGTTTGTTGCCCTGAGCTCCTCTTAGGCTGGTCGTAATGGTAGTATCATAGCTAGTATCATGCATGCCAACTAGACAATTTTGATGAGGTGTCATAGAATTAAATGAAAAAAGAGATGCTTGAGTATCATATCATGATACCGTATCATAATAAATGCTATAGTAGTATGTGTCATGCATGGCAATAAATAGACTACTACTTGATACTAATATACGATACTATGCATTAGGGAGGTAGTATCATAGACTAGTATCATATGCATGATACTAGTATATGATACTCCCATGACAACCAGCCTTATCTAATGCCACTGGTAAAATGTAGCAGTCCCACTATTAAAGTAAGGACATGTTAAACCAATGTTGTCTTCAATGTAATGCATCTAGTAATATGAATCGATGGCACTATTTTTCATGTCCTGCTAAATTTCCCATTAAGATAAGTTGCTTCTTTTCGTTAGAAATGCAACTGTCCTAGTCCGCCTACTCTCCCTTGCCCAAATACCAACTCTTTAGCAGTTGTTAATGTAATGTTGCTGGTAAAATGAAGCAATGGCACCATTAAAGTAATGTCATATTTCACGGTTGTCATAGTTAATCCTAATGCCCACACTAATATCTAGCAATGCTGCTGCTTTATAAATTGCTACTGTCCTTGTAGGACCGCCATTCAGATAAAGAACATACTTCTTTTCATTTGATGTATGTTTCATAACTTATTAGTCACCCTCCTTTCCACCTTTTTGTGCAAACAGAGATATACATTTCACGCTTGATCTTAGTTGAATTGCACAAAATGATATCCAAATTATAGTTGAACGTTCCAGTAGCTTCACGACCAACCTTGATGTTGCTCAATTTTATAGCAACTAATGAAGAAGAAGCTGCTAGCTCGTGGGACCAAGTACTTGCTAACTGCATGATGCAAACATTGCCTCATTTTAGCTGAACTGCGCAAAAAGGTCCCATGAATTGAACCATCCATGTTGGTGACTGGTGTCATCCCCTCTACGATGGCGTTGACTGCAAATATGGTTCCCATCATGAGATATGTTCCTTTTTGGTCCGACCGTTTGCCAAAGATTCTGCATGTTGACTCTGCTCTTGTGCTACTGTTTTGGCACTGCCATGATAAATAGTTAGCGTTATTATTTTGCACCTTAATCTAGTGGCACTATTAATTTGAGGCAATGTTTTGGCACTGCTAGTGCCACTGATTTTTTTAATATCAAAAGAGGGGTTTCCTCCTATTTCATTAAAGATACCCAACCATAGAGAACCATTATCCGACAACATCTCAGTGTAAACGGACAGTTATGCAACTACTACTAGAATGGACTGAATACTAGCAGGAGACAAGTTCGCCACATAAGCTCAGAAGGTAGGGGTGATGCAGCACCAACTTGACCAAGTTTGGATTACAACCCAAATGCTACCATAGAAACATCAGGGGGAAGACAGGGACTGAAAGAGCCAGCTTCAATATCCCAATCTAAGCACCCCCGACCTCCATCCTTGCAACGTACGGTACACCTCGCTTGCCACCTGCTCGACCCTAGTGCCACTGATAAAATGAAGTAATAATACAGCTAAAATAGAGCTAGTCTCCTTTCTATCATTTAATTTCCAATGTAGATAAAGAAAGTGCTTCTCTTTGTTAGTATATGTTTCATTAAATAGTCCCATTGTTAATGTTTAAAACTGGACTGCGTAATTTTAGTTGATCTGCACAAAAATAGAGATTGGAATGTCTCAAGGCCCCTCCTTGCACTACCGCTGTACACTGATGTTCATCATCGGTAGAAGGTGTATCGGGGAGAATTCGGTCGATTTCCAGTATGCGGCCTACCGTATGAGGCGTCGCAGGGCCCATCTCGCCCTCGCACCACGACATACTATGATACTATCACAATATTTTCCCATTAGGAAAATGAAGTTTCTTCTATTTATTAGTGTATGTTTCATCAACCAGTGCCACTATAACGTAATCACGCTTTTTCATTATCTGTGCAAACAAGGTTATTCAGCTGTATTTTGGTGGAACTGCATAAATGTACGGATGGAACCGACATATATGCAGAGTGCAAGGTGCAAAGTAAAAATTACCGACACCAACCATGCTCCATCTAAGCATTGGCGCTATCTATGGACGGATCTTTCTCGGCAGCAAACCCTCTAATCCAATACTAGTAGCTTATATTGGCAGTTTTCTAGGGAGTACTCTTTTCTGAAAGAAGCCCCAACCGATTTATCTTTATTTGTACACGGTGTTTGTTTTTGGTCCAGAGCTATTTTGGGGTGATTGGCGTAGTACTCGGAGACTGATTGTAAGCATGATTTTCATTAGGTGTACCACTGATTGTAAGCATGAGCAGATGGAAGATTAGGTTAGTGCGAAGCTTACCTTAAACCCTATTGCCGTCGTTGAAACGAGGCGAGTGGCGAGGGAACAATGGAGAATGGCGGGGAAGCGACGTCGCGCCATCCGACCTCCTCTTGCGGTGGGAGAACGAATACTCCTGTGGCTCTGGCTGGCACCGCACCCTCACGAACGTCACACCGTACTCGATCGATTCTTTATCCTTTGGATGCTCGAACTTCGACCTGTATGCCCACCACCTCCGCCTGACTTTCTCATCGGGCGAATCTGTCTGCTCCATTGCCCAGAGGTGATACTTGATGAACTCGAAGGACTGCGGCGTGACTGTCGCCGGGGAGTACATTGCCGTCCTCATCGCGGCTGTCGCGCTCTTTCGCATACATTGCCACATGGCCCTCATTGTCCTCGAAATCTCCCACTCGTTGTCAAACCAAGTAAGGATCTCCTTCAACCTAGCTAACACCGCTTGGTCGCCGCCGGTGATGTGCCCGATTCGCTGCTGCATCCTCTCCATAGATGTCCTTCCGTTGAAGATGAGATGAGAGACGGTGGTCTTGCAATGGAGAAGAGGGACAGGCGAGACGGTGGTTTTGCAAAGGAGAAGATGGAGAGGAGTGGGGTGATTTTGCAATGGAGAAGAGGGAGAGCGAGACGGTGGTTTTGGAATGGAGATGATGGAGAGGAGAGGGGGTGGCTCTGTAGGGTTAGGATCCTCTGCAGTAGCGCACTGTCGGGGAAACGACACCTATGGGATCCCGGGGATCCCTACTACGGTTAGTGGGGAGTAGAGCTATGCAAAGAGCAGGTCTAGTCGATCAACGTGTGGGAATTTTTACCCAGATTCTGGCCGCAACCTGTGCGGAATGAATTTCCTGAGGCAATCACATGAGAAGGCTGGACACCAAAAGCCCCAAGAGGTGACGTGAATGGGGCTGGCCCGCCAGAGAGAGCTTAGTCGTTGGATTTATCGATGCTGCAGGGACGGACCCGAACACAGACGTCGTGCCCAGACTTCTCATGTGGTTTATCTTGAAGAAAAGAAAATGACTCTCAGCTCCCATGGTGGAGGGGCACAGAGGTGTGCGATATTTGAAGTATCAGGTGCCGGGAAGGCATAAGCATGAAGTAGACTCATGGAAAGGGGTAAACTGGCTTAGGTGACGCTGGTGCGATACATGCCACAGGGACGGACCCATGCGGTATGGGGATGATGCAGCCCAAGGGGCGCCCCCAACAGAGTAAGCTAAGATGCAAATAAGATACACGTCGCAGGGGCAAGCCTGTGCAACTTGGGGATGATGCAGCCCGAGGGGCGCCCCCAACTGAACAAACTGAAACAAAGTCACCTGGCACCGATGCTGGAGTGATGTCGATGTAGCTGAAGATGCTCGCTGGAGATGTTGCTCCTCACGAGCCGCCTGACTCTGGGGCCTCGCGAGGCTCTGGAGGTTCTGAGAGCTCGCAAAGAACCGACGCCACATCCGCCAAGATCTCCTGATGCTTGGCCTCGCGAGCCACCAGGACTTCCCGCATGTGGTGCTGGAGCAGGGCCACCTGGTTTGGCAAGCCGAAGGACATGCGAACGTAGCTGTGAGGAGGGCCCTCGCACCGGACTACCTGAGATGGCCAGTAGAGTTCCTGAGATGCGATCCTGTTGAGTCCTGGGACGTTGATGCAGACGCGCAGCCCGTCGCCCGAGCCTGGGACGACAACTACATTCTGTGGTGTCGGGCGGTGCTCGCCCCGCATCGCACATGGTACGTGCAAGTCTTCGATGGTTTGGTTGATGAACTCCTGAGCGCTTGGCGCCTTGCACCTTGATCTTTGTTGAGGGAAACGTGTTGTGAATCATGCCTCCACATGGTGCCCGAGCCTAGCCTAAGGGGGGCGCTGGGCATGCCTTCCTATGCGAGGGAGGGAGGCGCCCCTGATCCTGAGGCACGACCACCGGGTGCTGCATCTTCATCAGGCTCCAGGGCGAGCAGCTTCTTTTTTTTGGGATAGCTTCAGGGGGGTTGATAGTGTCTTCGTTATCCGGGTCTTTGACTGCCGCAGCTTGGTAGGCACACTGCGTCCTTTTCTTCACAAGTGATGGTGATGATGTCCCGGCTCCCTGGCATCTTGAGGATGTTGTAGCCATGGTGAGTCACGACCATGGACTTGGCTAGGGCTGGATACCCAAGGATGGTGTTGTACTGCAGGCGGATGTGAGCGACGTCGAAGTCATTGAGCTCGGTGTGGTAGTTGTTGCGGGTGCCGAAGGAAACGGGGAGCCGGATCTGTCCGATTGGGGTGGTGGAGCCGTCGGTCACTCCTGAGAAAGGCCTGGTGGGTTGGAGCTGGTCATAAGGCACTTGGAGATGGTCAAACGTGTCGATGGAAAGAACGTTGAGCCCTGCACCGCCATCGATGAGGGTCTTGGTGACATGGACGTTGCTGATGACAAGTGAGCACATCATTGGGAGAGCGCCGCGGTCGCCGTGCACTTGAGCTGGTCAGTGGAGCAGAAGGTGATGGCGCACTTGGACCACTTGAGCGACCGTGTGGCCTCTATCCTGGGAAGAGCTGCATTTACTTCTCGGGCGAACTGCTTGAAGATACGCTGAGAGGCTGGAGCCTGTGCACCGCCCAAGATGCAAGCGATGGCGCGAGGCTCCTAGAAGCCCCCAGCCCCTTTGTCTTGGTTGTCGTTCCTCCTTGGTCGTGGCAGTGGAGGGAGGCCAGCCTTGCCCTAAGGGAGGACCTCATGAGGCTGGTCCCGCCAGGCACCCTCGCGAGGCTGGTCCCTCCAGGAACCCTCGCGAGGCTGATCGTGGCATCGATCCTCACGAGGCTGATCACGCCACTCCTATCGGGGGACGCGGTGGTCCCAGCGCCCCCAGTCCAGGTTCCTCCACGGCCGTAGCCCCGTTCTTTGCAGTCGGGGCATCGGCCGATGCGCCCGTCTCGGATTGCCCTGAGCTCCTTGCAGTCATTGGTGTTGTGGTTGTGCACGTTGTGGAAGGCGCAGAATGGGCGGCTGCTCTTGGATGACTCTCGGTGGTCGCGGCCATGCTTCATCTCTGATTCGGCCGCGAGCACAACCACCACCTTGCGCTTCACGTCTTTAGCCTTGGCCTTCTTGTCTTTAGGGTCAGCAGCGGGGAGCTCGACGAGGGAAAGGCGCCCCTCCTCAGCTCTGGCGCACTTGGTCGCGAGGTTGAACAACTCCAGGGCCGTGCACAGATCTTCGTGGATGGCGAGCTCCTCCTTCATCTTGGCATCGCGGACGCCATCGGAGAATGCTGAGATGATGGCCTCGTCCGTGACCTTGGGGATCTTGAGGCGGACGCTGTTGAAGCGCTAGATGTACTTCTGCAGGGTTTCCCCTGGTTGTTGCTTGACGCGTCGCAGGTTGATACGTCTCCAACGTATCTATAGTTTTTGATTCCTCCATGCTATTATATATTCTATTTTGGATGTTTAATGGGCTTTATTATACACTTTTATATTATTCTTGGGACTAAGCTACTAACCCAATGCCCAGTGCAAATTGTTGTCTTTTTGCCTATTTTAGTGTTTTGCAGAAAAGAAATATCAAATGGAGTCCAAACGGAATGAAACCTTTGGGAGAGTTATTTCTGGACCCATATCTACACAGAAGACTTGGAGTACATGCGAGGGAATGAGAGAGGCGGCCACGAGGCCAGGGGCGCGCCCCCACCCTCGTGGGCCCCCTCTGGCTCCCCTGGTGCCCTTCTTTCTCCTATATATATCCTCCTACCCTGAAAACATCGAGGCAACAGACGAAACCCTAGTTCCACCGCTGCAACCTTCTATTCCCACGAGATCCCATCTTGGGGCCTGTTCTGGAGCTCCGCCATAGGGGGGATCGATCATGGAGTGCTTCTACATCAACACCATAGCCTCACCAATGAGATGTGAGTAGTCTACCACAGACCTTCGGGTCGATAGTTATTAGCTAGATGGTTTCTTCTCTCTCTTTGGATCTCAATACAAAGTTCTCCTCGATCTTCAAGGAGATCTATTCGATGTAATCTTTTTGTGGTGTGTTTGTCGAGATCCGATGAATTGTGGGTTTATGATCAAGATTATCTATGAACAATATTTGATTATTTTCTGAAATCTTTTATGTATAATTATAGTATCCTTGCAAGTCTATTCGAATTATTGGTTTGGTTTGGCCTACTAGATCTATAGTTCTTGCAATGGGAGAAGTTCTTGGCTTTGGGTTCAATCTTGCGGTGTCCTTTCCCAGTGACAGTAGGGGCAGCTAGGCACGTATTGTATTGTTGCCATCGAGGATAAAAACATGGGGTTTATATCATATTGCTTGAGTTTATCCCTCTACATCATGTCATCTTGCTTAAGGCGTTACTCTGTTCTTATGAACTTAATACTCTAGATGCATGCTAGATAGTGGTCAATGTGTGGAGTAATAGTAGTAGTTGCATAATCGTTTCGGTCTACTTGTTATGGACGTGATGCCTATATATAATGATCATGCCTAGATATTCTCATAACTATGCGCTTTTCTATCAATTGCTCGACAGTAATTGTCAGGACCCCGATCCTAAGTCACACCGATCTAGCATGTAACACATCATATCACACGCACGGTATCCCCACGGGTGCCACCTTACCTGGCCCGGGACCATTTGCGCCTTTTGGCACACGTATATGATAGTGTCGCTAGCATCCATATGACAGAGAACCTGGGCCGACATGGCTAGTTATAAACCAAAAGTGGCACTAAATTACAGAGACAGGCATCCATGAACCAGCAACAAACGTGTCAGTCATCAACGTATGAACCCAAGTCGTAGCAAGCTACATGGACTTAAAGGAACAACGTGTGACATTTCCCCTAAGGGACAGACACAACAACGAAGAAGGACACATGCCGGCCAGCCTACGTGTTCGGGAGCAGTTGCAAGCTACCAAGGCTCAATGGGAAGCACTAGGAGGCATTTCCCTGTAAGATAGGCTACCAAGGGTAAACAACTAGGTGTCAGATCCCACACATACCAAGCATTTCAATAACATACATACATTATGCTCAATATGTGCAAATACAACATTGGATCACAACAAAACTCTATGACTCAAAGTACTTTATTTAAGAGGCTCCGAAGAGCCATACATAACATATCCATACAGGTAGGGGTCACATGACCCAACACTCAAGTCATACAAGCATACAAGCACATGCCGAAGCTAACTTGTCTGAGTACATACAACTTGGAAAGAAAACAGGCTTGGTATAGCCTGACTATCTACAAGGCCCTTCACAAGTCCAAGATCTTCGTCTGGGTAGCAAGCTACTTGTCGACATCAAGGTCTATGTAGAACCCATCAGAGGGGGCGGGGTTCTCCTCTGCAACAGTTATTAAGAAAACATGAGTACACATGTACTTAGCAAGACTTACATCAGAACCTATCATACATGCATCATTATCAACAAGGGTAGTGGAGTTTATTGCAGCAAGCCAGCTTTGACTCCTGGCTAACCTATACTACAACTCTCAACAGATTGCAAGATGCGACTACGCACACGAGTCCAGTACTCACCACAACAATACACTACCGTGGATCCTCTCTCGTGATCCTACATAAGGGCCATCCACGGCACTCACACTTGTCTTGAGACTTTTAGGAGTAACCATTAACTTGTCTATGAACTGTATAAGCAACCAAGTAGTTCTTAACCGCGAACAACGACTATTCGAATAGATTGGTAACCCTGCAGGGGTGTACTTCTTCACACATGCTTCCACCACTTATCGTCGTTTACTCGACGTGTACTCCGCAACCTTCAAGCGGAAGCCCAGCGAGGGTGTCGGCCACGACCTGACTAACCACACAAGTCCCTAGTCCAGGTTTATCACCTATTTGGGTTCCATCCGTTGGGAGATCCGGCCGGGGTGTCGCTCAAGGCCCCAAACGATGTGTACAGGGTTCCCGAGCCACCAAACGGGCGACTCCGTACACTGGGCCACGTACCTGCCGCATCACAGCCCACCCCGAGGGTCAGCGCTGAGCATAACCACCAGTATGCTACAAACACCAGAAACTAGTTGCAACTCCTGGACATAAGTCGAGAGAGCTTGGAGCGCCCGGAGCCCAATGCGTGGTAGTAGCTGATCTTAAATCACACGTACATATCTCAGATCCTATGGACGGTTCCAATGAAACAACCCACCATGTACTCCTACATGGCCTTTCATCGATACCTTTACCGAGACATCTTTCACACTTCACTCTCATTTCCAGACATAACCATTTCACTCTGATCCATCACCCAGATAAACTAGACCTAACACCACTCTAAGCATAGCAGGCAGAACATGTATATCATGGTAGGAAACACATCAACATGGCTCAATCAATTCCTACACATTCTAGTGGGTTTCAACTATTTACTATGGCAATGACAGGTCATGCAAAGGAATGGGGTTCAACTACCGCAGCAAACAGCATTTCACACGTTGTTGCCTTAATGCAGTAAAAGAGAGCAGAAGCGAGAAGATGGGTTTGTATCTGAATGATCAATGGGTTGCTTGCCGGATAGTTTGGTTGTCAGGTACTGCTCTTCAGTTGGATACACAGATGTATCCTCGGGAGCAGAACCTACCACGGAGAACACCGGTAATACAATCAATACACAACAATATGCAACAATATGATGGATGCTCATGACATGGCAAGATGAATGTGTTTTGAGCTAATGCAACTATAACCAGAAAGGTTTGAGCTTATTTGAATCAAAGATTCAAATCCATGCCCAAGCTATTATTATTTAAAGTGCATTATCATGTTTTGATGTAAACATCAAGGTTAACTTGCTTAAACATGCATGATACCAGTACCAATGGATAGATTGGATTTTTCTGATCATTTTTCATATATAAATCTTTTTCATCTGAGCTACTCTTGAATTTATATGAATTTTAGAAGTTAGGGCATTTTCTAAAAATAAATAAATCATTTCTGATTTATTTAAATCACAGAAAATACTTACTGCGTCAGCATGACTTCATGCTCACATTAGCAGGTCAATAGGGCTGGTCCAGTCAAACCTAAGGTGTGGGGTCCACACGTCAGTCTAACAGAGTTAACTAAAAGGGTTAGTTTAAACTAACTAACAACTAACAGTGTCGGGCCCACACATCAGTGGGTCAACTAATTAACAGAATTGGTTTAACACTAATTAATCGTATAACGAAAACAGTCAACGACAGGGCCCACATGTCAATGGCACAGGGGGAGGTCAAACCCCCTGGTCAACGAGTCAAACTCACTGGCGGCTAGTCACCAACGAGGCCAGATGCGGCGGAGCGCACGTGATTTGTCCTCCGTCGACCAAAACGACGGCGGAGCATATCTACGGGCAGCTGGGAGTGAGCTGCATTGGGTGGTGCACGACTTGGAGCTCGGGGTCGTCGGAAACAACGCCGGCGACGAGTCCAGCGGCTGCCGGAGTTCGGGTGAGGCCGAACTCCTGGCTGCGGTGCTCGTGGAGGCGCGTGGAGTGGTCCTATAGCATCTAAGCGAAGCAGTGAAGATGAAGGACACGGCGGCGAGGCCATTGCGTGGCCGGAGACACGTCCGCGGCGAGCACGTGCGGCGGCGCGTGTGGGCGAGCAAGGTGCGGTCGCTACGGGGCTCGAGAGCGAGAACAGAGATGATGGGGAGGGGCAGGAGCTGACGGTGGTTGCAGCGAGCTAGACGGCGGGCTCGGGGACGAGCTGGTGCGGTGGCGATAGCGAAGGGGATCTCCGGCGGTGGTCGGTGAAGACGAGGCCGACGGTGGCAGAGCAGAGCGTGTGAGCGCTCGGGGCTCGGCCTGCTCGACGTAGCGGATGACGGCGCAGCTCAGGGACTCGACGGGGCGGCGCGAGGACGACGGTGGCTGCGGTTCCGACGGCGGTGAGCTCGCTGGTGCGTCGGCCATGGCGAGGAGAGGGCGAGGGAGAGAGGCAGGGGAAAGTGAGATATCCAAGGGGTTCGGGCGTCGCGGTGGCGAGGGGGTGAAGCAGAGCGGCGAGGAGCTGCGTGGCGTCCGCAGGCTCGCCGGCGTGCTCCTTTCTGCCTCCCCGGCGAGAGGAAGCAGCTGCGTGGAGCGGCTGCTGGGCTGGGCCGGCCAGGTGGGCCGCCAGGTGGGCTGGCCAGGTAAGTTCTCTTTCTCTCCTCTTTTCTATTTATTTCTATTTCTGTTTTTCCTGTAACTGTGTTGAATTATTAAAAATGCTAGAACATTTTTATAAATCATGAAATTGACCATGTCCACTGTATAATATATAAGCAACATGGAACATTTTAGTTTATGATTATTTGGGCATTTAAAATATTTTTTAGCATTTAAATGCCCAAATGCAAATATAATATGATTTAATCCAGTGACCTTGGGATGTCCTAGAAAATTGTGCACCATTTTTTTCAGAGGTTTAAGACCAAGGTAAGGATGATGAACATTTTTGAAGGGCATTTTGGGTACATTGGAAAAGATTTTATTAAACCCTATTTGAAAGAAGAGGGGTGCTGGGGTTTCTGTCATCCCCATTTCAAGTTTCTGGAAAAGTTAATCATGATGCACACTCTAGCTAGTCCTAATGCAAGCACTAACTAGGGATGTGACAACTCACGCCCACTCAAAAGAATCTCGTCCCGAGATTCAGGTTCCTCCGGAAAAAGGGTGCGGTACTCAAGTCGAAGACGATCCTCCCTTTCCCAAGTAGCTTCGTTCTCGGAATGGTGTGACCATTTAACCTTGAGAAACTTGATATTATGATGTCGAGTGGTACGCTCGGTTTGATCAAGAAAACGAACGGGGTATTCTCGATATGTGAGATTATCCTGGAGATCAAGCGTTTCGTGGTCCACTCCGCGGATGGGATCCGAGAAGCAATGCCTGAGTTGAGAGATGTGGAAGGCATCATGAACTCTGGAAAGACATGGAGGTAGTTCCAGTTGGTAGGCAACTTCTCCTCGTTTGGCAAGAATGCGAAAATGACCAATGTAACGAGGAGCCAATTTGCCTTTGATACCGAAGCGATGGGTTCCCTTAAGAGGAGTAACCCGAAGGTAAGCCTTATCGCCGACTTCGTAAGTCACGGACTTATGACGGCGATCATATTGGCTCTTGTGGCGAGATTGGGCTGTTTTCAATTTCTCACGAACGATGCGAACTTGCTCTTCTGCTTCCTGGATCATATCCAGACCAAAGAATTGTCTTTCTCCGGTTTCTGACCAGTTAAGAGGCGTTTGACACCTTCGTCCATACAGAACTTCGAAGGGAGCCCTGCCCAAACTAGCTTGATAGCTATTGTTATAAACGAATTCGGTGAATGGAAGACACTTCTACCAATCCTTACCGAATGAGATGACAGAGGCTCGGAGCATATCTTCCAGAATTTGATTGACTCGTTCTACCTGACCACTTGACTGAGGATGAAATGCGGTGCTAAAGGAGAGATGAGTCCCCATAGCATTTTTGAAACTTTCCCAAAATAGAGAGGTGAATAGACTTCCACGGTCTGAGTTAATCTCCAATGGAACACCATGAAGAGATACTACCCGAGAGATATTGTCAGGACCCCGATCCTAAGTCACACCGATCTAGCTGTAACACGTCATATCACTTTGCGGCCTCACGCACGGTAACCCCACGGGTGCCACCTTACCTGGCCCGGGACCGTTTGCGCATTTTGGCACACGTATATGACAGTGTCGCTAGCATCCATATGACAGAGAACCCGGGCCGACATGGCTAGTTATAGACCAAAAGTGGCACTAGATTACAGAGACATGCATTCATGACCCAGCAACGAACGTGTCGGTCATCAACGTATGAACCCAAGTCGTAGCAAGCTACATGGACTTAAAGGAACAACGCGTGACATTTCCCCTAAGGGACAGACACAGGAACGAAGAAGGACACATGCCGGCCAGCCTACGTGTTCCGAGCAGTAGCAAGCTACCAAGGCTCATTGGAATCACTAGGAGGCATTTCCCTGTAAGGTAGGCTACCAAAGGAAAACAACTAGGTGTCGGATCCCACACATACCAAGCATTTCAACCATACACACAATATGCTCAATATGTGCAAATACAACATTGCATCACAACAGAACTCTATGACTCAAAGTACTTTATTTATGAGGCTCCAAGAGCCATACATAACATATCCATACAGGTAGGGGTCACATGACCCAACACTCAAGTCATACAGTCATACAAGCACAAGCGGAAGCTACATGTCTGAGTACAGACAACTTAGAAAATAAAACATGCTTGGTGTAGCCTGACTATCTACAAGGCCCTTCACAAGCTCCAGATCTCCGTCTGGGTGTCAAGCTACTCGTCGATGTCAACGTCTATGTAGAACCCATCAGCAGGGGCAGGGTTCTCCTCTGCAACAGTTATTAAGCAAACATGAGTACAAAGGTACTCAGCAAGTCTTACCACAGAACCTATCATACATGCAACATTATCAACAGGGGGCAGTGGAGTTTATAGCAGAAAGCCAACTCTGACTCTTGGCTAACCTATACTACAACTCTCAACAGATTGCAAGATGTTATTACGAACACGAGTCCTCTACTCACCACAACAATACTCTACCAAGGATCCTCTTCCGTCAACCTACGGAAGGGCCATCCACGGCACTCACACTTATCTTGAGGCTTTTAGTAGTATCCATCAACTTGTCTATGAACAGTAAGAGTAACCAAGTAGTCCGTACCGCGAACAACGGCTATTCGAATAGATTGATAACCCTGCAGGGGTGTACCTCTTCACACACGCTCCCACCACTTATCGCCGTTTACTCGACGTGTACTCGGCAACCTTCAAGCGGAAGCCCAGCGAGGGTGTCGGCCACGACCTGACTAACTACTCAAGTCTCTCATCCAGGTTTATCGCCTATTTGGGTTCCATCCGTGGGGAGATCCGGCCGGGGTGTCGCTCACGGCCCCAAACGATGTGTACAGGGTTCCCGAGTCACCAAACGGGCAACCGGTACACCGTGCCACGTACCTGTCGCATCACAACCCACCCCGAGGGTCAGCGCTGTGCACGACCTCCAGTAAACTATAAACACCAGAAACTAGTTGCAACTCCTGGACAGATATCGAGGGTAATTAATAAGCCGAGAGGGTCAATTAAGGATCCCAATGTGTGGTAGTAGCTGTAACTTGAACCACACATACAGATCTCGGGTCCTATGGATGATTCCAATGAAACAACCCACCATGTACTCCTACATGGCCTTTCATCGATACCTTTACCAAGCGTATTCCACACTTCCTTCTCTTTATCAGTATGATCATTTCACTCTGATCCATCACCCAGATGAACCAGACCAGACACAACTCTAAGCATAGCAGGCAACATAAACAAATAGCATGGTGGATCACACATCACATGGCTCAATCAACTCCTACACATGCTAGTGGGTTTCAACTATTTACTGTGGCAATGACAGGTCATGCAAGGGAATAGGGTTCAACTACCGCAGCAAGTAGCAGTTCACACGCTGTTGCCTTAATGCAGTAAAAGAGAGCAGGAGCGAGAAGATTGGGTTTGTATCGGAATGATCAATGATTGCTTGCCTGACAAAGTGGTTGTAGGGTACTGCTCTTCAACTGGATACGCAGCAGTATCCTCGGGAGCAAGACCTAACACAGAGAATACCGGCGATACAATCATTAAACAAACAAATGCAACAATATGATGCATGCTCATGACATGGCAAGATGCATGTGTTTTGGGCTAATGCAACTAAAACCAGAAAGGTTTGAGCTTATTTGAATCAAAGATTCAAATTGGCAACTTTAGCTATTATTTAATTAAGTGCATTATCATGTTTTAATGTATACAGCAAGGTTAACTTGCTCAAACATGCATGAAACCAGTGCCATTGGAAAGATTGGATTTTTCTGATCATTTTTCATATATAAATTATTTCCATCTGAGCTACGGTTGAATTTATATGATTTTTTGAAGTTTAGGCATTTTCTGGAATTTCCTGAATTATTTTTAAATCTAAAAATCCTAGAAAAACCTTTACTGCGTCAGCATGACATCATGCTGACGTCAGTCAGTCAACAGGAGCTAGTCCAAGTCAAACATGACATGTGCGCCCGGCATGTCAGTGTCATAGCTAACTAACAAAATTAATTAGTGAACTAATTAGCTGTCAGTGGGGTCTGGGCCCACGGGTCAGTGACTAAACTAACTAACTAATTAAATTAACATTTAATTAGTTAAACTAGCTAATTAGGAAAAGGGTGGCCCACACGTCAGTGACACAGGGGTGGTCAACCCCCCGGTCAAACGAGTTAAACTCACCGACGAAGTGACGCCGGCGAGGCCAAACACGGCGGTGTGCTTCGGAAACCGCCCACAGGGCACGGTTCGAGCTGCGGTTGGGCGCGTTGGTGAGCCCTCGTCGTTGCGCGTCGAACGGTGGTGGTCGCCGGACCTGTGGTGGCCGGAGACGACGACAACGAGCTCGACGGCGGCGCCGGCGTTCGGGCGTGTGTGGAGACGCGGCTGCAGTGGCCTAGGCGATGCATGCGTAGTACCTAGCTCGTCTACGTGCTGCGGCGAGCGAGATGGACATGTGCCAGTGACCAAATGGTCACCGGAGCATCGCCGGCGGCGAGCACGGCGGCGGTGAGTTTCGGTGATCAACGGAGCGGCGGCTACACGGCGCAAACGAAGCGGAGAAGAGAGGGGTTCGGCGTAGGAGCTCACAGCGGTGCTAACGAGATCGACGGAGAGGTCGGGGACACGCTGCAGCTTCTTAATCGACGGCGAGGTGCTCCGGTGATCCGGGGTTGGGGACGGCGGCGTGAAGGCGTTGCAGGGCTCCCGGCGATCCGTGGCTCAGCGAGGAGGTAGAGGGCGTCGCGACAAACCTTTTGGACACGGTCACGGGACGAGGGGGAGGGTCTAGGTGCGGCAACGGCGAGCGGCGGCGACGAGCAGCTCGGTGGTGAGAGGGAGAGGGCCAGGGGAGGCGACGGGGACGAGGGGAAAGTGCGAGAGGGGTCGGGGCAGCTGCGTGGCGTCGCCAGGAGACGTCCAGGCCGTTGGGAGGCAGGCATGCAGGGTGGAGGTGGCCGGGCGCGTGCCGGCGCGCGGTGGCCACGCGCGCTGCCTTCTGGCGCGAGGAGGAAGGCGACAGAAGAGGGCTGGTGGGCTGGGCCGGCCTGCAACAGTGCTGGGCCCGAGGTAAGTCCTTTCTCTCTTTCTTTTCTTTCCTATTTCTTTTCTGTTTCATTACTTTTGCAACTTTGTTTAATTAATAAAAATGCCAGAACATTTTTATAACTCATAAAACATGTCATGCCCACTGTATATAATATGAACAGTATGGAACATTATAGTTTATGATTATTTGAGCATTTAAAATATTTTATAGCATTTAAATGCCCAAATACAAATACCATATGATTTAATCCAGAGCCCTTGGATGTCCTAGAAAATTGTGCACCATTTTTAGCAAAGGTTTGAGACCAAGGCAGAAATGATGAACATTTTTGAAGGGCATTTTGGGTACGTTGGAAAATATTTTATCAAACCCTAGCTGTTAGAAGAGGGGTGCTGGGGTTTTTGTCATTCCCATTTCAAGTTTCTTTGATAAGTAAACATGATGCACACTCTAGCTAGTCCTAATGCAAGTGCTAACTAGGGATGTGACAACTCACCCCCACTTAAAAGAATCGCGTCCCGAGATTCGGATTCCTCCGGAAAGAGGGTGGGGTACTCAAGTCGAAGACGATCCTCCCTTTCCCAAGTAGCTTCACTCTCAGAATGATGTGACCATTGAACCTTGAGAAACTTGATGTTGTGGCGTCGAGTGGTGCGCTCGGTTTGATCAAGAATACGAATGGGGTATTCTCGATATGTGAGATTGTCCTGGAGATCAAGCGTTTCGTGGTCCACTCCGCGGATAGGATCCGAGAAGCAACGCCTGAGTTGAGAAACGTGGGAAACATCATGAACTCTGGATAGGTGCGGAGATAGTTCCAATTGGTAGGCAACTTCTCCTCGTTTGGCCAGAATGCGAAAAGGACCGATGTAACGAGGGGCCAATTTGCCTTTGATACCGAAGCGATGGGTTCCCTTAAGAGGAGTAACCCGAAGGTAAGCCTTATCGCCGACTTCAAAAGTCACGGCCTTATGATGACTATCATATTGGCTCTTCTGGCGAGACTGGGCTGTTTTCAATTTCTCACGAACGATGCGAACTTGGTCTTCTGCTTCCTGGATCATATCCGGGCCAAAGAATTGTCTTTCCCCGGTTTCTGACCAGTTAAGAGGTGTTTGACACATTCGTCCATACAGAACTTCGAAGGGAGCTTTACCCAAGCTGGCTTGATAACTATTGTTATAAGCGAATTCGGCAAATGGAAGACACTTTTCCCATTCCATACCGAAAGAAATGGCAGAGGCTCGAAGCATGTCTTCCAGAATTTGATTGACTCGTTCCACTTGACCACTTGACTGCGGATGGAAGGCGGTACTGAAAGAGAGATGAGTTCCCATAGCATCTGGAAACTTTCCCAAAATCGTGAGGTGAAAAGACTTCCACGGTCTGAGTTAATCTCCAACGGCACACCATGAAGCGATACTATCCGAGAGACATACAAGTCTGCTAGCTGGCTAGCGGTAATGCTCTCTCGAACATGCAGGAAATGAGCTACTTTAGAGAGGCGGTCGATAACGACGAAGATAGCATTATTCCCTTTCCTGGTCCTGGGAATACGATAATGAAGTCCATACCGACTTTATCCCATTTCCATTCAGGAATAGCTAAAGGTTGAAGGGTGCCATCAGGCCGTTGATGCTCTGCTTTGACTCGACGACAAATGTCGTAGTTAGCAATGAATTGAGCGATTTCTCTCTTCATCCTAGTCCACCAGAATCTCCGACGTAGGTCCTGATACATTTTGGTACTACTGGGATGAATCGTGAGAGGAGATTCATGAGCCTCCTTAAGAATCATTTGTCGTAGTTGTTGTTTCTTGGGTACCACCAAGCGGTTCTCGAAATACACAACACCTCGATCATCCATAGAGAAACTCCTAGCAACTCCGCTAGCGATGTTCTCCTTGATCCGAGATATGCCTTCATCATACCACTGGGCAACTATGATTTGATCCATAAGGGTAGGTTTCGCCACCAAGGTGGAAAGGAATCCTTGAGGAACAATGTGAAGGTTAAGCTTACGAAATTCCTCGTGGAGAAGTGGTTGCCCTTGTTGTAACATTAAGTTGTTACAATAAGACTTACGACTTAGGGCATCAGCCATGACATTGGCCTTTCCAGGGGTATAAGTGATTCCTAAGTCGTAGTCTGTGAGCAACTCAACCCAATGTCTTTGCCTGAGATTTAGATCCGGTTGGGTGAAGATATACTTCAAACTTTGATGATCAGTGAAGATTTCACAGCGATTACCAAGGAGGTAATGTCGCCATGTTTTGAGTGCATGGACTACAGCTGCAAGCTCTAGATCATGAGTAGGATAGTTATCCTCATGTGGACGCAACTGTCGAGATGCGTATGCAATCACTTGACGATCTTGCATGAGTATGCAACCTAGTCCTTGTCGCGAGGCGTCGCAGTAGATTATAAAATCCTTGGAAAAGTCTGGTGGTACCAGTACAGGTGTAGATGTCAGGCGTCTTTTCAGTTCCTGAAAACTGGACTCGCACTGTTGGGTCCACTCAAACTTTTTATCTTTCTTGAGGAGTTCAGTTAGAGGTTTAGCAACCTTGGAGAAATTATCGACGAAGCGTCGGCAATAGCTCGCTAAGCCAAGAAAACTCCTAACTTGCTTGACCAATTCAGGGGGAGTCCAATCAAGGATGGCATGAACTCGCTCGGGATTGACAGCAATACCCGTGCCAGAGATCACATGACCTAGATAGGTTACTTTCGGCAACCAAAATTCACATTTAGAGAATTTGGCATAAAGGCGATGCTCTCGAAGTTTCGTCAATACCAACCTTAAATGCTCGGCATGATCTTCCTTGTTCTTGGAATAGATGAGTATATCATCGAGGTATACCACGACGAATTTATCCAAGTACTCCATGAATATAGAATTAATTAGCCGGGAAAAAGTAGATGGGGCATTGGTTAATCCGAAGGACATGACGGTGTACTCATATTGGCCATAACGAGTAACAAAAGCCGTTTTAGGAATGTCCCCGTTCTTGATTTTGATTTGATGGTAACCCAACCTCAAATCCATCTTAGAGAAGACTGAGGATCCAGCGAGCTGATCATACAGGTCGTTGATCCTGGGGAGCGGATACTTGTTCTTTATGGTGACTAGATTGACAGGTCGGTAATCTACAACCATCCGCTCCGTTCCATCCTTCTTCTCGACGAAGAGGACGGGGCAAGCCCAAGGGGAAGAACTAGGACGGATGAAACCGTTTTGCAAGGACTCATCGAGTTGTTTCTTTAGCTCAGCTAATTCTAGGGGTGCCATCTTATAGGGTCTCCTAGAGATTGGAACAGTTCCTGGAATAAGATCTATCACAAACTCGACATCTCTGTCAGGTGGAATTCCTGGCAGTTCTTCTGGAAAAACATCCGGAAAGTCACGGACTACCGGGATATCTTCGAGTTCGGGTAGAGGGCTGGCATTAAGAGAGTAGAGCTGACGCTCAGCCATTCGGGTCAAGACATTGACTATCTTGCCGGATGGGTGTGTAAGTTGAACGGTCCTAGTATAGCAATCAATCTTGGCGTAATGAGTTGTCATCCAATCCATACCCAAGATGATGTTTATGTCTGAGGACTTGAGAGCGATTAGAGATGCTAGGAAAACAAGTCTATCGACAAGGATTTCATTTCCATGGCTTACCCTAGAGGTTTGCCACTTTGAACCAGGAGTTTGAATAACCATGGAAGTAGGCATGTCACAAAAAATCATGTTGTGCAATCGAGCATAGATCTCAGATATGAACGAATGGGATGCTCCAGTATCGAAAAGAACAGATGCCGGATGGCAGTTAACGAGAAGCGTACCAAGGACGACGTTAGGATCCTCATAAGCTTCCTCGGCAGAGACATAGTAGACATGACCACGTGCAGTGGGGATTGGCTTGACATAATTCACCTTGCCGGCTGGCTTACCACGGCCAACGGGTTTTCCTGGCTGGTTCTGAGGACACTCACGCATGTAGTGTCCCGGTTCTCCACACTTGAAGCAGGTCACAGTGTTAGTGCGTGGAGCGAAGTTGGAAGGTGGTCCTCCATAGGTCTTAGCAGGTGCAAACTGTTGAGTTGGGCGAGGCGCCTCATAGGATGGCCTCGGTGTGTACTTGGGTGGCAGAGCAATGTTAGGAACCCACACACGACGCTTGTGAGAGCCAGAGCCGGATGAGGAACCAAAGTCTCGAGTATGCTTGCGGGTGGCCTCGAAGTCGGTCTGGGCCGTTTCAGCACTGATAGCCTTGTTTACCAACTTCTGGAAGGAAGTGCACTCGTGTAGACGTAGATCTCGACGGAGTTCAGGGCTGAGTCCCTTGCGGAACCTCGCCTGCTTCTTGGCATCGGTGGATACTTCCTCAGGTGCATAGCGTGCCAAGTTGCCAAACTCGCGACTATAGCCATCCACAGTTAACCGGCCCTGGGTGAAATTGCAGAATTCCTCCCGCTTGCGATCCATGAGACCTTCCGGAATGTGATGTTCACGAAATGCCTCACTGAACTCAACCCAAGTAGTGATTTGGCCAGCAGGACGCATAGCTTCAAAGTTTTCCCACCAAAGACTGGCAGGGCCCTCAAGATGGTAGGCGGCGTAGGTAACCTTGTCAGCTTTGGCCACACGGGCAGAGTGTAGCTTATGGGTGATACTACGTAGCCAATCATCCGCATCCAGAGGTTCAGTGGAGTGATGGAACTTCGGTGGGCACATCTTGATAAAGTCATTGATTGACACCACGTCATTCCTCTGACGGAACCCAGTGTTCTGCTCTATGCGTTCCAGCAGACGGTTGGTCTCCCTCTTGTTCCGTTCTGCCTCGAGCATAACTTCCGCCAAGGAGGGTGGCTGGGGCAGATTCCCATCTCTAGCCCCACTAGCCTAACCCTGCTCCTGGGTAGCAGGAGTGTTGCGAGTGTTGACCATCCTAGGAAAACAAAACAACGGTTTAGACAAGGATGGCAAAAATTTGACATAGAAGTGCAGAATGTAATGGATGACACGGAATGCAGAGATGTTCATCCGTACGACATGGTAATATAGAAACTGCTATATATACACCAGTGGTCATACACACCATACATAGTTTAGTACAAGCCAAGGCTAAAGTACAACTGCGGTGAAAGACGATACATCCCATCAGAGGCATTCCAAGCTCCTATACATTATTTAACTACACCTCCGGAACTCAGTACACACTAAGTCATATTCCACAAGACGCGCAGGACTATGGAAATACAACTACTACAGTACTACTACTACCACGGTCTAGCTCAGACATTCCCGTAGTAATCTTCGTAAAGATTACCACCGTAGCCTGGAAGTGGAACAGACGGATCTTGGAACTCGCGAGCACTCGAAGGCTGTGGACCATAGGGACATGGATGTGGCCTCGGTCCCGATGCTGGTGGTAACCGACGCCCACGTGGAGGTGTAATACCCCCAACGTCACGCCAATCCATGCGATCAGGCAGACGAGTCCGCACGGGGTACAAATCCCGCATGTCCAGATATCCGGCGTGCACAGCAGGTGCAAGCCGTGTCAAAGTAGTCCAGTGGGCGGCTCGAGTGTTATACAACTCCATTCGGAGGGCACGGACCTCACGGTCCCTATCCTCCAGCATCTGAACAGTAGTCTGAAGCAGTGGCTCTTCATGAGCAGCATCAGTATACAGACCAGTGTAGTAGCCTTCCTCTCCGGGAAGTGAGGCTGGCATGTAACAGAACTCAGTGTTCAGCAACAGGGCATGCCTAGCCCGGAGAATGGTCATCATCGAATAGGCGGCATCCTGCACTGCCATCTCGATGGTAACCCCGAGTCCATAGGACCAATGGATGGGGTCGTTAGCTCCGGGATATGAGGGGTATATCCGGACTGTGCAGAAATACTGACTCTGATTGAAATCCCGGTACTGTTCCTCCACGGTGTACTCAGGTTACCAGCGATAACCGGTCTCAATCAGCACACGGACTAGCATGGCCGTGAGACCGGGCACATTAATGCACCGAGTCAAACGAACCACTTGGTGAGGGATGTGGCCAGACATCTGAAACACGAAATAATGCAAAGGCATTAGTGTTTCTGGAAGAAATCGGGCAGCATAACAACTGTAAATGCTCAAACAAAAATTTGAGACATCATACAAATGATAGCATAGCCACTCAACAATCCATATCAAGGTTCCGGGTCCAACAATCATCATACTAAAAGGATAGAAACTGAACTGAGGCTTGAAACCAACAATCCTAAGAGTCTACGGATTAGTAACACGTGAACCTAGTAAGGATAAGAGGCCTAGTCCTAAATCCCCGTAGAAAGAATAGACTGACTCAGATCAGAAGGGCATAAGGTAAAGGAGTAAAAAGAGCCTTACGTTCCCTTCCACAATCAATTCCCCTACATATAACTAAGAATTTTTCTAGACTCAACATCGACCAGTTTGGCTTGAGAAACCTACAGGCAGTCCAGCTCTGATGCCAACGCTGTCAGGACCCCGATCCTAAGTCACACCGATCTAGCTGTAACACGTCATATCATTTTGCGGCCTCACGCACGGTAACCCCACGGGTGCCACCTTACCTGGCCCGGGACCGTTTGCGCATTTTGCCACACGTATATGACAGTGTCGCTAGCATCCATATGATAGAGAACCCGGGCCGACATGGCTAGTTATAAACCAAAAGTGGCACTAGATTACAGAGACAGGTATTCATGACCCAGCAACGAACGTGTCGGTCATCAACGTATGAACCCAAGTCGTAGCAAGCTACATGGACTTAAAGGAACAACGCGTGACATTTCCCCTAAGGGACAGACACAGGAACGAAGAAGGACACATGCCGGCCAGCCTACGTGTTCCGAGCAGTAGCAAGCTACCAAGGCTCATTGGAATCACTAGGAGGCATTTCCCTGTAAGGTAGGCTACCAAAGGAAAACAACTAGGTGTCGGATCCCACACATACCAAGCATTTCAACCATACACACAATATGCTCAATATGTGCAAATACAACATTGCATCACAACAGAACTCTATGACTCAAAGTACTTTATTTAAGAGGCTCCAAGAGCCATACATAACATATCCATACAGGTAGGGGTCACATGACCCAACACTCAAGTCATACAGTCATACAAGCACAAGCGGAAGCTACATGTCTCAGTACAGACAACTTAGAAAATAAAACAGGCTTGGTGTAGCCTGACTATCTACAAGGCCCTTCACAAGCTCCAGATCTCCGTTTGGGTGTCAAGCTACTCGTCGACGTCAACGTCTATGTAGAACCCATCTGCAGGGGCAGGGTTCTCCTCTGCAACAGTTATTAAGCAAACATGAGTACAAAGGTACTCAGCAAGTCTTACCACAGAACCTATCATACATGCAACATTATCAACAGGGGGCAGTGGAGTTTATAGCAGAAAGCCAGCTCTGACTCTTGGCTAACCTATACTACAACTCTCAACAGATTGCAAGATGTTATTACGAACACGAGTCCTCTACTCACCACAACAATACTCTACCAAGGATCCTCTTCCGTCAACCTGCGGAAGGGCCATCCACGGCTCTCACACTTATCTTGAGGCTTTTAGTAGTATCCATCAACTTGTCTATGAACTGTAAGAGTAACCAAGTAGTTCGTACCGCGAACAACGGCTATTCGAATAGATTGATAACCCTGCAGGGGTGTACCTCTTCACACACGCTCCCACCACTTATCGTCGTTTACTCGACGTGTACTCGGCAACCTTCAAGCGGAAGCCCAGCGAGGGTATCGGCCACGACTTGACTAACTACTCAAGTCTCTCGAACAGGTTTATCGCCTATTTGGGTTCCATCCGTGGGGATATCCGGCCGGGGTGTCGCTCACGGCCCCAAACGATGTGTACAGGGTTCCCGAGTCACCAAACGGGCAACCGGTACACCGTTCCACGTACCTGTCGCATCACAACCCACCCCGAGGGTCAGCGCTGTGCACGACCTCCAGTAAACTATAAACACCAGAAACTAGTTGCAACTCCTGGACAGAGATCGAGGGTAATTAATAAGCCGAGAGGGTCAATTAAGGATCCCAATGTGTGGTAGTAGCTGTAACTTGAACCACACATACAGATCTCGGGTCCTATGGACGATTCCAATGAAACAACCCACCATGTACTCCTACATGGCCTTTCATCGATACCTTTACCAAGCGTATTCCACACTTCCTTCTCTTTATCAGTATGATCATTTCACTCTGATCCATCACCCAGATGAACCAGACCAGACACAACTCTAAGCATAGCAGGCAACATAAACAAATAGCATGGTGGATCACACATCACATGGCTCAATCAACTCCTACACATGCTAGTGGGTTTCAACTATTTACTGTGGCAATGACAGGTCATGCAAGGGAATAGGGTTCAACTACCGCAGCAAGTAGCAGTTCACACGTTTTTGCCTTAATGCAGTAAAAGAGAGTAGGAGCAAGAAGATTGGGTTTGTATCGGAATGATCAATGATTGCTTGCCTGACAAAGTGGTTGTCGGGTACTGCTCTTCAACTGGATACGCAGCAGTATCCTCGGGAGCAGGACCTAACACAGAGAATACCGGCGATACAATCATTAAACAAACAAATGCAACAATATGATGCATGCTCATGACATGGAAAGATGCATGTGTTTTGGGCTAATACAACTAAAACCAGAAGGGTTTGAGCTTATTTGAATCAAAGATTCAAATTGACAACTTTAGCTATTATTTAATTAAGTGCATTATCATGTTTTAATGTATACAACAAGGTTAACTTGCTCAAACATGCATGAAACTAGTGCCATTGGAAAGATTGGATTTTTCTGATCATTTTTCATACATAAATTATTTCCATCTGAGCTACGGTTGAATTTATATGATTTTTTGAAGTTTAGGCATTTTCTGGAATTTCCTGAATTATTTTAAAATCTATAAATCCCAGAAAAACCTTTACTGCGTCAGCATGACATCATGCTGACGTCAGTCAGTCAACAGGAGCTAGTCCAAGTCAAACATGACATGTGCGCCCGGCATGTCAGTGTAATAGCTAACTAACAAAATTAATTAGTGAACTAATTAGCTGTCAGTGGGGTCTGGGCCCACGGGTCAGTGACTAAACTAACTAACTAATTAAATTAACATTTAATTAGTTAAACTAGCTAATTAGGAAAAGGGTCAACCCCCCGGTCAAACGAGTTAAACTCGCCGGCAAGGCCAAACACGGCGGCGTGCTTCGGAAACCGCCCACAGGGCACGGTTCGAGCTGCGGTTGGGCGCGTTGGTGAGCCCTCGTCGTTGCACGTCGAACGGTGGTGGTCGCCGGACCTGTGGTGGCCGGAGACGACGACAACGAGCTCGACGGCGGCGCCGGCGTTCGGGCGTGTGTGGAGACGCGGCTACAGTGGCCTAGGCGATGCATGCGTAGTACCTAGCTCGTCTACGTGCTGCGGCGAGCGAGAAGGACATGTGCCAGTGACCAAATGGTCACCGGAGCATCGCCGGCGGCGAGCACGGCGGCGGTGAGTTTCGGTGATCAACGGAGCGGCGGCTACACTGCGCAAACGAAGCGGAGAAGAGAGGGGTTCGGCGTAGGAGCTCACAGCGGTGCTAACGAGATCGACGGAGAGGTCGGGGACGCGCTGCAGCTTCTTAATCGACGGCGAGGTGCTCCGGCGATCCGAGGTTGGGGACGGCGGCGTGAAGGCGTTGCAGGGCTCCCGGCGATCCGTGGCTCAGCGAGGAGGTAGAGGGCGTCGCGACAAACCTTTTGGACACGGTCACGGGACGAGGGGGAGGGTCTAGGTGCGGCAACGGCGAGCGGCGGCGAAGAGCGGCTCGGTGGTGAGAGGGAGAGGGCCAGGGGAGGCGACGGGGACGAGGGGAAAGTGCGAGAGGGGTCGGGGCAGCTGCGTGGCGACGCCAGGAGACGTCCAGGCCGTCGGGAGGCAGGCAGGCAGGGTGGAGGTGGCCGGGCGCGTGCCGGCGTGCGGCGGCCACGCGCGCTGCCTTTTGGCGCGAGGAGGAAGGCGACAGAAGAGGGCTGGTGGGCTGGGCCGGCCTGCAACAGTGCTGGGCCCGAGGTAAGTCCTTTCTCTCTTTCTTTTCTTTCCTATTTCTTTTCTGTTTCATTACTTTTGCAACTTTGTTTAATTAATAAAAATGCCAGAACATTTTTATAACTCATAAAACTTGTCATGCCCACTGTATATAATATGAACAGTATGGAACATTATAGTTTATGATTATTTGAGCATTTAAAATATTTTATAGCATTTAAATGCCCAAATACAAATACCATATGATTTAATCCAGAGCCCTTGGATGTCCTAGAAAATTGTGCACCATTTTTAGCAAAGGTTTGAGACCAAGGCAGAAATGATGAACATTTTTGAAGGGCATTTTGGGTACGTTGGAAAATATTTTATCAAACCCTAGTTGTTAGAAGAGGGGTGCTGGGGTTTCTGTCATTCCCATTTCAAGTTTCTTTGATAAGTAAACATGATGCACACTCTAACTAGTCCTAATGCAAGTGCTAACTAGGGATGTGACAGATATACAAGTCTGCTAGCTGACTAGCGGTTATACTCTCCCGAACAGGTAGAAAATGGGCTACTTTGGAGAGGCGGTCGATAACGACGAAGATAGCATTATTCCCTTTCCTGGTCCTGGGAAATCCGGTAATGAAGTCCATACCGATATTATCCCATTTCCATTCAGGAATAGCTAAAGGTTGAAGGGTGCAAGCAGGCCATTGATGCTCTGCTTTAACTCGACGGCAAACGTCGCAGTTAGCAATGAACTGGGCGATTTCTCTCTTCATCCTAGTCCACCAGAACCTCTGGCGTAGGTCCTGATACATTTTGGTACTACCGGGATGAATCATGAGAGGAGATTCATGAGCCTCCTTAAGGATCAGTGTAGGATCGAAAGTATGTCTAGAGGGGGGGGGGATTAGACTACTTGACAATATAAAAAATCTGCCTTTAGATCATGAACAGTTTTTGGCAGTTTCACAATTATGATCAATTCAAGTATCACCCTACACATGCAATTCTAGAGTATAAGCAGCGGAAAGTAAATTGCACATGTAGTAAAGAGAGGTGGAGAAGATCAAACACAGTTTGGAGACACGGAGATTTTTGTCGTGGTTCCGATAGGTGGTGCTATCGTACATCCACGTTGATGGAGACTTCAACCCACGGAGGGTAACGGCTGCGCGAGTCCACGGAGGGCTCCACCCACGAAGGGTCCACGAAGAAGCAACCTTGTCTATTCCATCATGGCCTACGCCCACAGAGGACTAGCCTTACTCGGGGTAGATCTTCACGAAGTAGGCGATCTCCTTGCCCTTACAAACTTCTTGGTTCAACTCCACATCTCAAAGACGGAGGCTCCCAAGCGACACCTAACCAATCTAGGAGGCACCACCCTCCAAAAGGTAATAGATGTGGTTGATGATGATGAACTCCTTGATCTTGTGCTTCAAATGATAATCTCCCCAACACTCAACTCTCCTCACTGATATGGCTGTGGTGGAAGAAAGGATTGAGTGGAAAGCAACTTGGGAAGGCTAGAAATCAAGTTTCATATGGTAGGAATGGAATGACTTGATCTCAACACAAGGGTAGGTAGTTCTCTTCTCAGAAAGTGTATGGTAGGAGTGGTAGACTTTCTGATGGCTCTCTCCACGAATGAAGAGGGGGTGGAGGGGTATATATAGCCTCCACACAAAATCCAACCGTTACACACATAATTGAGCAATCTCGGTGAGACCGAAGTGAAAACTCGGTCAGACCGAAAGTTCAAATATAGTGAACGTTGGGGTTTTCGGTGGGACCGAAAATACCGTCTCGGTGTGTCCGATATGAGTCAAAGGTAGGAGCTTGCCATCTCGGTGGGACCGAAATTAACAACTCGGATATTCCGAAATGATGTCAAACGGTTACAGAAGGTTGGCAGTCCAGTTTCGGTGAGACCGAACTCAAAATCGGATGGACCGAAATTTCTAGGGTTTGGAAGAATAGCTGAGGTGGTTCATCTCGGTGGGACTGAGTTTGCAGAATCGGTTTGTTCGAGATTACTTATGAGTGTGTTAAGTAGTGAAAGTTGCTGATAGTTGAGGGAGCTAAATCACTAAGCACTTGAGCAACCAGATCATCAACACAACCTCATCCCCTTTTAATAGTATTGGCTTTTCCTATGGACTCAATGTGATCTTTGATCACTAAACCAAAAATAGAGTCTTGAGCTTTTGCCAATGATTTTCTTAGCATTTTGAGGGGTCCACTTCTTCAGACATTTCCATACCCATATCATCGAACTTCTCTGAAATGATTCTCAAGTAACTATTAGTTCAATGATATATATGTTGTTATTAATTACCAAAACCACCCGGGGATTAGTTGCACTTTCAATCTCCCCCTTTTTGGTAATTGATGACAACATATAGATCAAAGCTTCGACAAAAGATATAATCAATGAATAATATCGTCGCTTTGAGAAGTATGTGATAAACAAGAGCCCCCCCCTAAATTTGTGCATTATTTAAAATTTGCGTTTGAATGCAAATGGACAATCGATTAGGATTATGGGTCACTCTTCCATGTCACATACATCTTGGTGGAGCGCACAAAATGATAATAATGAATAACATGCACTCAATCACCAAGACATGAGTAAGTGATCATACAAGAAGGAATAGCATATGATAAGCATTAAGCACACATTAAAGCATAGTACGACCAAGTACTCATTAAGGTAGCATCAAACGTAGTAGCAAGCACACTGAAAGTATCAAGAACCAAAAGAAACAAATGTATCTCAAAGGAAACCGGCAAAAGAACGAAAGAGCACTCTCTCTCTCGAAGCCCTATGATCTATACAATTTCTCCCCCTTTGGCAACAAGTTACCAAAAAGTTCGAAAAGGTATAGAGCTAAACGTCACTGTGGGCTCTGCTGGCGGCTCCCGTCTGGGTAGATGTCGGAGTAGAAATGACGGCATCGGCAAAGACTTCTGCTGATGTCTGCGCTGGAGGAGTGGATGCTGGAGCTGGAGTAACTGCTGGAGCTGTAGCTGGTGCTGAAGTGGTAGCCCTGGAGTCAGTCACTGGGATAGCTGCAGATCGGGATCCTCTGGGAACCTGAGCAGTCTGGCGATGAGAGTCCTAGACTAGATCATCCTGCATGAGCTCTGCTCTCTCCTGCCTTGCTTCCTCCATGTCTGCCTCAAGCTTGTTGACGGACACCTGAATCTCAGTCAGCTTCACGTCCAGAGCGTGGATCTTGTCCTCAACAATCCTCTCTAGGCTTTCCTGAGATTGTTCAATGCTGGCCAGGCGTTGTTCAATCCTCTGGGTAGCTTCAAGAATCTGCTCTCCGAAGCTCTTTGGTTTAGCTGCTGCTGCTGCTGCCTCTTTGTCAGCTTTGGCTTTCTTTGCAGCTTCGATTTTGGCTTGTCCTTCAACTGAGGTTGGATCCTCCTCATCCATCACAACTACGTTATCCTCATGCTCTGGCTGCAGTGGCAAGTGCTTCCTATCCAACATGAATTTGCCCGTGCCAAACTTGGCATTGATAAGCATCTGAATCTGCGGGGCAAATCCACACGACCTCTTCTGGTCAGCTGCAGTCCTCTTAATGGTCTCTACCATTAAGTCCATCACCTTGAAAGGTGCCTTCTCATCGAGAATGTGCAGCATGTTGATAGAATAGCCTCGAATCATGCGGTGGTCTCCAGACTTGGGCATCAATGTATGCCTCAAAATAGTGTTTGTGGTGGTCAGACCTGCCTGGAGATAGTACACTGAGCCAAGCTTCCACCCTTCCAAATCAGCAGCGGGGATTTCCTTGTACATGTTCTTCATGGAATCATGGTTCTTCTTAGGAATCCCATAGACATCAATGTCGTCCTCTCTCTGTACTGGAGCATTCAGAAGTTCTGCCCATTCTTCAACAGACGAAGAAAACCTTTGACCTTCAGTCATCCAGGTGATCTTGCCATCAGGATAGAAGTGGGCTGTGGCGTAGAACTGCATGATCATCTCGTCATTCCAAGCTGTCAGCTCCTGACCCACGAACTCATCAACTCCACATGCAGTGAAGCTCTCATGCACATGGGGAAAGAAGTCTCGGTGCTCTTCACTATCAATGTACTTCCAGTCAACATACCTAGTGTCAGCAACAATAGGCTTCTTATCCATCAGCACGGTCTCATAGAAGTCCTGCTGCTCTCTAGTGTGGAATCTGGGGTCCACAGCAGTCCTTCTCCTCACGGCATATGGATCAGACTGTCTCCATAGCCTGAGACCTCTATCCTTCCTTGCCTTCATATCCTCGGCTTGAGGATGAGCATCGTTGTGGAGTGGCAATTTAGGACGGAGCTTCAGCAACACATGTTCTTCTTCAGACTCAGACGGTGGCATCTCACCTTTGTTCTTCTCAGAAGCTGGAATGCTCCTGGTTGTCCTCTTGGGCTTGGCTGGAGCTGCCTTGGCTTGAGCAGGCTTCTTGGGCTTAGAAGTGGCTTGAGCCCTAATAGCATCACCCATGAACTTAGCTTTCTGAGGAGGAGGCTGGGGTGCATCTTCTTCTTCTTCTTCAGCAGCATCAACATGAGGTTCAGCATATACTACCCTCTTCCTCTTGGAAGTTTTCTTCACCTTACTTGGAGCTGGCTCTTCCAAGATTAGCTTCTTTGCAACAGCTGATTGCTTGACCTTGCTTGTGCCTTTCCTCGACTGCTGCCCTTGGTGCTCTTTGGCAACAACATTTCTCTTGGGCTTGGAGGTAACTTCCTCAGCAACGAAGTCAGAGTCCTCATCATCAGAATTTCTCTTCTTTCTGGTTCTGGTGGCTGCAGGAGGCAAACCACTAGGGGTGCTCCTCTCACCATCATCACTGGAACTACTAGCCTCAGGACTAGTATCTGCCTCAGGGATCTCTGCAAACGGTGACTCAGACCTGTTCTGGCTGTCACTGGCATCTGACATGGCTGACAACCTGCGAAAAGATAAGGTATAGGCAGAGTAGAAGAGTTATCACAACTGCAGAGGTTTTTGCAAAAAAAAATGAGTTCAAATCTTGGTTTTGAGTTTTCACAGAATGCATTTCGGTCAAACCGATTTTCAGTTTCGGTGAATCCGAAGTGTATAACAGAAACCTACACACCACTTTCGGTCAGACCGAAATGGGTTTCGGTCCTATCGAAACACTAGGGTTTCACTGAGACTCTACATCGGTCACACCGATTTGCACGAATCGGTTAGACCGAACGGTGCAGTGCAATGGCCAGAGGCCAAATCGGTCATTCCGAGTTTTCAAAATCGGCTTCACCGAGATGTGTTCCGTGGAAACCTAAACCTAAGAATTTTGCTCGAAACTAAGAGGATCTGATCTGATGTTTAGGGAATATCTCAAACGTGGATAGATACATGGCAAACCAATCGTGCAAGAATCAGATGGGGAGCACGAGAGGGATCGGGACTCACCCTAACTTGGTGGAGTCCCTCTACGGCGGCAACGGCGCGGAGAAGATTACCGTTGACGGCGGCGGAGACCTGCGGCGAGGGCGCACAGGCGACGACGGCGACGATCCGAAGACCAGGGCGACGGCCGCAGGGGACTTGGGGGCGAAATGGTTTGAAGAATTAAATCGCGCGCAGCCCTCAGGTATATATATCCCCATACTGTCGGTGGGACCGAGTTGAAAAACTCGGTGACACCGAAATGGCTAACTGTTGTGCAGTTACACATATCGGTCACGCCGAGATTTTGAACTCGGTTTCACCGAGATGAAACCTAGATCAGTCTAAGCGTTTCGGTTGAACCGAGATGGAGAAGTCGGTCAGACCGAAATGGACTTAGAAGGTTTTGGAAGTCAGCCTTAGACGGATCGGTGGCTCCGAGTGCTCCTCACTCGGAGGGTCCGAAAATGACTTGTTCAAAGTTGTGATATGAGCATGAATAGAATTTGAGACAAGAAAGCATAGATAGCTAGGGAAGGTGCTTAGGCATTCTTGTCCATCCATTTGGCCAGAAAAGTCAAAACAATCAAAACAACAAATGGATGTCCTTGAATGAATAAAATCATGCATTCAACATGCTCACACAATAAGATAGCAACTGAAATATGTGTCAAACATGCACAACCAAAACTCTAGCTACTAGCACACAATTTGTCGATGACTAGGTCATCTATATATGAGTATATTGACTTAGGAGCCAAATGAGAACATTTGATCATAGGTCATACTCATCGTTTAAGCACAAGTGGGGTTACCACTTTTACATAAAGCATTGATGTGTTCACATCATTTGGAGATGCTTTAGCTCAATTTTTAGAGCAAAGCTCCCCCTAGATGTGAGAGCCCCTTTTAAAGGGTCAAACTAACCTTGGGTTGTCGTAGAAGACTTCATGTAGATGTTGAAGATGTGGATGCTCAATGTTGATGTAGATCATCAAGAGTTGGGAGCTATCCTTTGGATTAGGGCACTTTCAATACCTACATGGGTTAGTCCCACAAGGAACAAACAAGGATATCCATAGACATAGATTGAAGTTCACAATAGATGATGTCCATGGAAGCAATGATTACCTTGTCCCTTGACTTACCAACAAGAGGGTTTGTGACTCCATGAACTAGTGCATGATGTGGAAGTTGATTGCACAAGTTGCCAAAATGAATGTGAGTGAAGTATGTTGGCGGAGTCACCCTCAAGAACCTTCTAGTTCTTCTTCTTCGGGATCCACATCATCTTGATGGGAATCCTTGGGGTTGTAGTTGAGCTTGACGAAGTAGAACTTGATGTGTCCTTGGGAACCCACTTGACCATGGCTTGAGGTGCTTCAATGAATGCATCAATCTCCTCTTGAAGCTTGTCCTTGGCCTTTAGCTTGTGGTCTTGTGGTGGAAGGTCATCTTGAGCTTGTTCCACATTGGAAGAAGTAGGATCATACTTCTCCTTTTGAGAAACAAACTGTGGAGTAGGGTATTGACCTTCTTCCCACTCAACTCCTTCGGCGTTGAACTTTCGCTCAAAACCAATCCCTTGATTCTTCCGGTGCCTTCCTTGTTTGCGAACAATTTCCTCAAAGTTCTTGCTTCCGGCAAGACTCTTGTAGACACCTTTCTCTATGATTTCCTTCAATAAGCTATTTTCTTGCTCAAGTGTAACTTGGCTTGAAACATTGTTAGTGGAATCAAGAGAACTACTAGAAGTAACAATATTGGTTTTAACATTGTTATTGTTACTACTAGAGGAAGAACTTTTCTTATGCTTGTCATGCTTAGTCTTAATAGGTGGCAAGAAATTAGACAAGAGAAGTCGTTTGGCAAGATATGAAGAGCTCTTCTTTCGAAGATCGTCATTGATCGCTTTTAGAAACTCATGTTCTTGCTCTAGAGTGAGCTTCTCGAAGCGTAGCTTCTCATGAGATCTTAGGAGCTCTCTATGATCTTCTTGAGTTGTTTCATGAGCTAACTTAAGAGTGTTTAGTTCTTTAGTTAGACGCTCAATCTCCTTCATAGCATTGTCATTCGACTCTTCTCGACTATAAAGACTACTAGCATTTTCATCATTACTAAGCTCACTAGATTTATCATGCAAGAGCTCATCTTCACCTAGCAAGTCATCCTCATCACTATCAAAGTCAATGAATTCAGGGTGTGTTACCTTGGGGCCTTTAGCCATGAAGCATCTTCCAATTCCCTCATTTGGTGAATCAAATAAGTCATAGGAGTTGGAGTTGGAGGATACGAGTGCAAGTCCGGCAACACCTTCATCTTGACTGTAGTCGGAGTCGGAGTGATAGCTTCCATCGGATTGATTGTCGGAGTCGGAGCCGGAGACCCATTCACCTACATGAGCTTGATGTCTTCTTCTTGTGTAGCTTCTTGATGACTTGTCTTTCCTCTCCGAATCCTTGCTTCTCCGAGAGGGTCTTCGTTCATAACGATCATCTCTACTCCTTCTCTCTCTCCGAGGTGACTCATCTCTTGCTCTTCTTCTTGGAGATTCTTCTCTTCTCTTGTGGGGAGCCGTACACTCATTTGAGAAGTGTCCGGGTCTTCCACAATTGTAGCAGTTTCGATCACGACTAGAAGATCTCTTTTCATCATATGATCTAGACTTTGAGCTTCTTTCTTTGCCTCTATTCTTGTAAAACTTGTTGAAGTTCTTAACCATTAGGCTTATCTCTTCATTGGAAATTAACTTGTCACTTGAGGTAGTGGGAGCATCACTTGTAGCTTTGTAAGCACCACTTGACTTGTTGTGAAGCTCTTCCTTATCGTTAAGTGGCATCTCATGAGCAACAATTCTTCCAATGACTTCAGTTGGCTTGAGAGTCTTGTAGTTTGGCATCATTTGGATCAAAGTGCACACGGTGTCATATTTTCCATCCAAAGCTCTTAGAATCTTCTTGATGATGAATCGGTCGGTCATTTCTTCGCTTCCTAAGCCGGCAATCTCATTTGTGATGAGAGCAAGCCTAGAGTACATTTCAGCGACTCCTTCACCATCCTTCATCTTGAACTTGTCAAGTTGACCTTGAAGAATATCTAGCTTTGATTCCTTCACAGATTCAGTACCTTCGTGCATTTCAACCAAAGTATCCCAAATCTCTTTAGCATTCTCAAGACGGCTGATTTTGTTGAACTCCTCGGGACACAAAGCATTGAAGAGAATGTCACAAGCTTGAGCATTGTTTTGCAACATCCGCAACTCTTCCGGTGTAGCTTCGCGATCCGGAACTTTTCCTTCCTCGAAGAAATCACCTTGCATACCAACACAAATAATGCCCCATGCGGCTGGGTTATGACCAAGAATATGCATTTTCATTTTATGCTTCCAACTAGCAAAATTTGTACCATCAAAGTAAGGACCTCTACGATAATTACCCTCACTAGACGCCATACTCTCCTAGGTTGTGAAACCAAGCTTATGGAGTCCAATGCAATGGAAACCAAAACAATGGAGACCAAAGCTCTGATACCACTTGTAGGATCGAAAGTATGTCTAGAGGGAGGGGGATTAAACTACTTGACAATATAAAAAATCTGCCTTTAGATCATGAACAGTTTTTGGCAGTTTCACAATTATGATCAATTCAAGTATCACCCTACACATGCAATTCTAGAGTATAAGCAGCGGAAAGTAAATTGCACATGTAGTAAAGAGAGGTGGAGAAGATCAAACGCAGTTTGGAGACACGGAGATTTTTGTCGTGGTTCCGATAGGTGGTGCTATCGTACATCCACGTTGATGGAGACTTCAACCCACGGAGGGTAACGGCTGCGCGAGTCCACGGAGGGCTCCACCCACGAAGGGTCTACGAAGAAGCAACCTTGTCTATTCCATCATGGCCTACGCCCACGGAGGACTAGCCTTACTCGGGGTAGATTTTCACGAAGTAGGCGATCTCCTTGCCCTTACAAACTTCTTGGTTCAACTCCACATCTCAAAGACGGAGGCTCCCAAGCGACACCTAACCAATCTAGGAGGCACCACCCTCCAAAAGGTAATAGATGTGGTTGATGATGATGAACTCCTTGCTCTTGTGCTTCAAATGATAATCTCCCCAACACTCAACTCTCCTCACTGATATGGCTGTGGTGGAAGAAAGGATTGAGTGGAAAGCAACTTGGGAAGGCTAGAAATCAAGTTTCATATGGTAGGAATGGAATGACTTGATCTCAACACAAGGGTAGGTAGTTCTCTTCTCAGAAAGTGTATGGTAGGAGTGGTAGACTTTCTGATGGCTCTCTCCACGAATGAAGAGGGGGTGGAGGGGTATATATAGCCTCCACACAAAATCCAACCGTTACACACATAATTGAGCAATCTCGGTGAGACCGAAGTGAAAACTCGGTTAGACCGAAAGTTCAAATATAGTGAACGTTGGGGTTTTCGGTGGGACCGAAAATACCGTCTCGGTGTGTCCGATATGAGTCAAAGGTAGGAGCTTGCCATCTCGGTGGGACCGAAATTAACAACTCGGATATTCCGAAATGATGTCAAACGGTTACAGAAGGTTGGCAGTCCAGTTTCGGTGAGACCGAACTCAAAATCGGATGGACCGAAATTTCTAGGGTTTGGAAGAATAGCTGAGGTGGTTCATCTCGGTGGGACTGAGTTTGCAGAATCGGTTTGTCCGAGATTACTTATGAGTGTGTTAAGTAGTGAAAGTTGCTGATAGTTGAGGGAGCTAAATCACTAAGCACTTGAGCAACCAGATCATCAACACAACCTCATCCCCTTTTAATAGTATTGGCTTTTCCTATGGACTCAATGTGATCTTTGATCACTAAACCAAAAATAGAGTCTTGAGCTTTTGCCAATGCTTGTCTTAGCATTTTGAGGGGTCCACTTCTTCAGACATTTCCATACCCATATCATCGAACTTCTCTGAAATGATTCTCAAGTAACTATTAGTTCAATGATATATATGTTGTTATTAATTACCAAAACCACCCGGGGATTAGTTGCACTTTCAATCAGCTACCATAGATGTCGGTTCTTGGGAACCACTAGACAGTTCTCGAAGAAGACAACACATCGGTTATCAATGGAGAAACAACCTACAACTCCTTTATGAAAGTTTCTCTTGATTCAGGAAATCACTGTATCTTTCTTCTGGGCAGCTATGATTTGATCCGTAAGGGTAGGTTTCGCCACCAAGGTGGAAAGGAATCCTCGAGGAACAATGTGAAGGTTAATCTTACAAAATTCCTCGTGGAGAAGTGGTTGCCCTTGTTGTAACATCAGATTGTTACAATAAGACTTACGACTTAGTGCGTCGGCCATGACATTGGCCTTCCCAGGGGTGTAAGTGATTCCTAAGCCATAATCTGCGAGCAACTCAACCCAACGTCTTTGCCTGAGATTCTAATCCGGTTGGGTGAAGATGTATTTCAGACTTTGGTGACCAGTGAAGATTTCACAGCGATTACCAAGAAGGTAATGTTGCCATGTCTTGAGTGCGTGGACTACAGCTGCAAGCTCTAGATCATGTGTAGGATAGTTATCCTCATGTGGACGCAACTGTCGAGATGCGTAGGCAATCACTTGACGATCTTGCATGAGTATGCAACCTAGTCCTTGTCGCGAGGCGTCGCAATAGATAATAAAGTCCTTGGAAAAGTTTGGTGGTACCAGTACGGGAGCAGACGTCAGGCGTCTTTTCAGTTCTTGAAAGCTGAACTCGCACTGTGGGGTCCACTCGAACTTTTTATCTTTCTTGAGGAGTTCAGTTAGAGGTTTAGCAACCTTGGAGAAATTCTCGATGTAGCATCGGCAATAGCTCGCTAAGGCAAGGAAACTCCTAACTTTCTTGACCGATTCAGGTGGAGTCCAATCAAGGATGGCCTGAACTCGCTCGGGATTAACAGCAATACCCTTACCAGAGATTACATGACCTAGATAGGTCACTTCTGGCAACCCGAATTCACACTTGGGAGAATTTGGCATAAAGGCGGTGCTCTCGAAGTTTCATCAATACCAGCCTTAGATGCTCGGCATGATCTTCCTTGTTCTTGGAGTAAATGAGTATATCATCGAGGTATACCACGGCGAATTTATACAAGCACTCAATGAATATAGAATTCATTAGCCGGGAGAAAGTGGCTGGGGCATTGGTTAACCCAAAGGACATGACGGTGTACTCATATTGGCCATAACGAGTGACAAAGGCCGTCTTGGGAATGTCCCCATTCTTGATTATGATTTGATGGTAGCCCAACCTCAAATCCATTTTGGAAAATACTGAGGATCCAGCGAGCTGATCATACAGGTCGTTGATCCTAGGGAGCGGATACTTGTTCTTTATGGTGACCAGATTGACATGTCGATAATCTACAACCATCCGATCTGTTCCATCCTTCTTCTTGACGAAGAGGACATGACAAGCCCAAGGAGAAGAACTAGGACTGATGAAACCCTTTTTCAAGGACTCATCGAGTTGTTTCTTAAGCTCAGCTAGTTCTAAGGGTGCCATCTTATAGGGTATTCTAGAGATTGGGACAGTTCCTGGAACAAGATCTATCACGAACTCTACATCTCTGTCAGGTGGAACACCTGGCAGTTCTTCTGGAAAGACATGTGGGAAGTCACGGACTACCGGGATATCTTCGAGTTCTGGTAGAGGGCTGGCATTAAGAGAGTAGAGCTGACGCTCAGCCATTCGGGCCAAAACATTGTCTGTCTTGTCGGATGGATGTGTAAGTTGAACAGTCCTACTGTAGCAATCAATCTTGGCGTAATGAGCTATCATCCGGTCCATACCCAAGATGATGTTTATGTCCGAGGACTTGAGAGCTATTAGGGATGCAAGAAAAACAAGTCTATCGACAAGAATTTCATTCCCATGGCTTACTCTAGAGGTTTGCCATCTAGAGCCAGGAGTTTGAATTTCCATGGTGGTGGGCATGTCACAAAATGTCATGTGGTGCATTCGAGCATAGCTCTCGGATATGAACGAATGAGATGCTCCAGTATCGGAAAGAACATATGTCGAATGGAAGTTAACAAGGAGCGTACCAAGGACGACATTAGGATCCTCATAAGCTTCCTCAACAGAGATATAGTTGACATGGCCACGTGCAGTGGTGATTGGTTTGACATGGTTCACCTTCCCTGTTGGCTTACCACGGCTAACGGACCTTCCTGGCTGGTTCTAAGGACACTCTAGCATGTAGTGGCCTGGTTCTCCGTACTTGAAGCATGTCATAGTGCCAGTGCGTGGAGCAGTATTTGCAGAAGGTCCTCCATAAGCCTTGGGCGGTGCATACTGCTGGGTTGGGCGAGGCGCCTCATAGGATGGCCTCGGAGTGAACCTGGGTGGCAGAGCTGTGTTTGCAACCCACACACGGCGCTTGTGAGAGCCAGAGCCGGAAGAGGAACCAAAGTCACGAGGATGCTTGCGTGTGGCTTCATAATCAGTCTCACCTGTCTCAGCACTGATGGCTTTGTTCACTAGCTTCTGGAAGGAGGTGTATTCATGCAGACGGAGATCTCGGCGAAGTTCAGGGCTGAGTCCCTTGCGGAACCTCGCCTTCTTCTTGGCATCGGTGGACACCTCTTCGGGAGCATAGCGTGCCAAGTTACCAAACTCACGACTATAGGCATCCACTGTTAGCCTGCCCTGGGTGAAATTGCAAAATTCGTTCCGCTTGCGATCCATGAGACCTTCCGGAATGTGATGTTCACGGAAAGCCTCGCTGAACTCTGCCCAAATGGTAATCTGGCCAGCATGACGCATAGCCTCATAGTTTTCCCACCAAAGGCTACCAGGGCCCTCAAGATGGTAGGTAGCATAGGTAACCTTATCAGCTTCGGCCACGCGGGCAGAATGTAGCTTGTGGGTGATACTGCGAAGCCAGTCATCCGCATCAAGAGGCTCAGCGGAATGATGGAATTTTGGTGGGCACATGTTGATAAAGTCGTTAATAGACACCACGTCATTCCTCTGGCGAAAGGGAGTGTTCTGCTCTATGCGGTCCAGCAGACGGTTGGTCTCCCTTTTGTTTCTTTCTGCTTCCAGTATGACTTCAGCCAAGGAGGGTGGTTGAGGCAGATTTTCATCCCTAGACCCACTGGCTTCACCCTGCTCCTGAGCAGCAGGGGTGCTGCGAGTGTTGACCATCCTAGGAAAAAACAACAACGGTTTAGACAAGGATGCCAAAACTTTGACATAGGAATGCAGAATGTAATGGATGACACGGAAAGCAGAGATGTTCATCTGTACGACATGGTAATATAGAAACTGTCATATATACACCATTTGTCATACACACCATACATAGTTTAGTACAAGCCAAGGCTAAAGTACAACTGCGGTGAAAGACGATACATCTCATCAGAGGCATTCCAAGCTCCTATACATTATTTATCTACGCCTCCGGAACTCAGTACATACAAAGTCATATTCCATAAGACACGCAGGACTGTGGAAATACAACTCTATGATACTACTACTGCCACGGTCTAGCTCAGACATTTCTGTAGTAATCTTCGTAAAGATTACCCCCGTAGACTAGAAGTGGAACATGTGGATCTGGAAACTCTCGGGCACTTGGAGACTGTGGACCATAGGGACACGAATGCGGCCTCGGTCCCGCTGTTGGTGGTAAACGACGCCCACGTGGAGGTGTAATGCCTCCAGCGTCACGCCAATCCATACGGTCGGGTAGACGAGTCCGCACGGGGTACAAATCCCGCATATCCAGATATCCTACCTGCACGGCAGGTGCAAGCATGTCAGAGTGGCCCAGTGGCCGGCTCGAGTGTTATAAAGCTCCATCCGGAGGGCACGGACCTCACGGTCCCTATCCTCCAGCATCTGAGTGGTAGTCTGAAGTAGCGGCTCCTCATGAGCGGCATCAGTGTACAAACCAGTGTAGTAGCCTTCCTCTCCAGGAAGTGAGGCTGGCATGTAGTAGAGCTCAGTGTTCAGCAGCAAGGCATGCCTAGCCCAGATGATAGTCATCATCGAGCAAGCGGCATCCTGCACTGCCATCTCGATGGTAACCCCAAGTCCATACGTCCAGTGGATGGGGTCGGTAGCTCCGGGATATGAAGGATATATCCGGACTGTGCAGAAGTACTGACTCTGGTTGAAATCACGATATTGCTCCTCCACAGTATACTCAGGATACCAACGGTAGCCAGTCTCAGTCAACACACGGACCAACATGGCCGTGTGACCTGGCACATTAATGCACCGGGTCAGACGGACCACCTGATGAGGGGCGCGGTCAGACATCTGAAACACGAAATAATGCAAAGGCATTAGAATTTCTAGAAGAAATCGGGCAGCATAACAACTGTAAATGCTCAAAAAGATTTTGAGACATCATACAAATGATAGCATAGCCACTCAGCAACATCATATCAAGGTTCTGGGTCCAACTAATCAACATACTGGAAAGGTAGAAACTGAACTGAGGCTTGAAACCAACAATCTTAAGAGTCTACGGATTAGTAACACGTGAACCTAGTAAAGATGAGAGGCCTAGTCCTAAACCCCTGTAGAAAGAATAGGCTGACTCAGATCAGAAGGGCATAAGGTAAAGAAGTAAAAAGAGCCTTACGTTCCCTTCCACAATCAATTCCCCTACATATAACTAAGAATTTCTAGACTCAACATCGACCAGTTTGGCTTGAAGAACCTACAGGCAGTCCGGCTCTGATGCCAATGCTGTCAGGACCCCGATCCTATGTCACACCGATCTAGCATGTAACACATCATATCACTTTGCGGCCTCACACACAGTATCCCCACGGGTGCCACCTTACCTGGCCCGGGACCGTTTGCGCATTTTGGCACATGTATATGATAGTGTCGCTAGCATCCATATGACAGAGAACCCGGGCCGACATGGTTAGTTATAAACCAAAAGTGGCACTAAATTACAGAGAGAGGCATCCATGACCCAGCAATGAACGTGTCGGTCATCAATGTATGAACCCAAGTCGTAGCAAGCTACATGGACTTAAAGGAACAACGCGTGACATTTCCCCTAAGGGACAGACACAGGAACGAAGAAGGACACATGCCGGCCAGCCTACGTGTTCCGGAGCAGTAGCAAGCTACCAAGGCTCAGTGGAAGCACTAGGAGGCATTTCCCTGTAAGATAGGTTACCAAGGGTAAACAACTAGGTGTCGGATCGCACACATACCAAGCATTTCAATAACATACACACAATATGCTTAATATGTGCAAATACAATATTGCATCACAACAGAACTCTATGACTCAAAGTACTTTATTTAAGAGGCTCCGAAGAGCCATAGATAACATATCCATACAGATAGTGGTCACATGACCCAACACTCAAGTCATACAAGCATACAAGCACATGCGGAAGCTAACTTGTCTGAGTATAGACAACTTGGAAAGAAAACAGGCTTGGTGTAGCTTGACTATCTACAAGGCCCTTCACAAGTCCAAGATCTCCGTCTGGGTAGCAAGCTACTCGTCGATGTCAAGGTCTATGTAGAACCCATTAGAGGGGGCGGGGTTCTCCTCTGCAACAGTTATTAAGAAAACATGAATACAAAGGTACTCAACAAGACTTACATCAGAACCTATCATACATGCATCATTATCAACAAGGGTAGTGTAGATTATTGCAGCAAGCCTGCTTTGACTCCTGGCTAACCTATACTACAACTCTCAGAAGATTGCAAGATGAGACTACGCACACGAGTCCACTACTAACCACAACAATACACTACCGTGGATCCTCTCTCGTCATCCTATGGAAGGGCCATCCACGACACTCACACTTGTCTTGAGACTTTTAGGAGTAACCATTAACTTGTCTATGAACTGAATAAGCAACCAAGTGGTTCTTAACCGTGAACAATGGAAATTCAAATAGATTGGTAACCCTGCAGGGGTGTACTTCGTCACACATGCTTCCACCACTTATCGATGTTTACTCGACGTGTACTCGGCGACCTTCAAGCGGAAGCCCAGCGAGGGTGTCGGCCACGACCTGACTAACCACACAAGTCCCTAGTCCAAGTTTATCGCCTATTTGGGTTCCATCCGTGGGGAGATCCATCCGGGGTGTCGCTCATGGCCCCAAACGATGTGTACAGTGTTCTCGAGCCACCAAACGGGCGACTCGGTACACCGGGCCACGTACCTGCCGCATCACAGTCCACCCCCCGGGTCAGCGCTGAGCACAACCACCAGTATGCTACAAACACCAGAAACTAGTTGCAACTCCTAGACAGAGGACAAGGGCAGTTAATAAGTCGAGAGAGCTTGGAGCGCCCGGAGCCCAATGCGTGGTAGTAGCTGATCTTAAATCACACATACAGATCTCAGATCCTATGGACGGTTCCAAAGAAACAACCCACCATGTACTCCTACATGGCCTTTCATCGATACCTTCGCCAAAACATATTCCACACTTCACTCTCATTTCCAGACATAACCATTTCACTCTGATCCATCACCCAGATGAACCAGACCTGACACAACTCTAAGCATAGCAGGCAGAACATGTATAGCATGGTAGGAAACACATCAACATGGCTCAATCAATTCCTATGTGTGGCCTACATGGCTCAATCAACATGCTAGTGGGTTTCAACTATTTACTGTGGCAATGACAGGTCATGCAAAGGAATGGGGTTCAACTACCGCAGCAAACAGCAGTTCACACGTTGTTGACTTAATGCAGTAAAAGAGAGCAGAAGCGAGAAGATGGGTTTGTATCGGAATGATCAATGGGTTGCTTGCCTGATAGATTGGTTGTCGGGTACTGCTCTTCAGTGAATACGCAGATGTATCCTTGGGAGCAGAACCTACCACGAAGAACACCGGTAATACAATCAATACACAACAATATGCAACAATATGGTGCATGCTCATGACATGGCAAGATGAATGTGTTTTGAGCTAATGCAACTATAACCAGAAAGGTTTGAGCTTATTTGAATCAAAGATTCAAATCCATGCCCAAGCTATTATTATTTAAAGTGCATTATCATGTTTTGATGTAAATAGCAAGGTTAACTTGCTTAAACATGCATGAAACCAGTACCAATGGATAGATTGGGTTTTTCTGATCATTTTTCATATATAAATCTTTTTCATCCGAGCTACTGTTGAATTTATATGAATTTTAGAAGTTTGGGCATTTTCTAAAAATAAATAATTCATTTCTAATTTATTTAAATCACAGAAAATACTTACTGCGTCAGCATGACTTCATGCTGATGTCAGCATGCCAACATGGCTGGTCCAGTCAAACCTGACGTGTGGGGTCAACACGTCAGTCTAACAGAGTTAACTAAAAGGGTTAGTTTAAACTAACTAATAGCTAACAGTGTTGGGCCCACACGTCAGTGGGTCAACTAATTGACAGAATTAGTTTAACACTAATTAATCCAAAAAGTAAAACATTCAACGACGGGGCCCACATGTCAGTGGCACATGGGGAGGTCAAACCCCCTAGTCAACGAGTCAAACTCGCCGGCGGCTAGTCGCCGGCGAGGCCAGATGCAGCGGAGCGCACGAGATTTGTCCTCCGTCGACCAAAACGACGACGGAGCTCATCTACGGGCAGCTAGGAGTGAGCCGCATCGGGTGGTGCACGACTTGGAGCTTGGGGTCACCGGAAACGATGCCGGCGACGAGTCCAGCGGCTGCCGGAGTTCGGGTGAGGCCGAACTCGTGGCTTCGGTGCTTGTGAAGGCGCGTGGAGTGGTCCTACAACATCTACGCGAAGCAATGAAGATGAAGGACATGGCGGCGAGGCTGTTGCGTGGCCGGAGACACATAGGCGGCGAGCACGTGCGGCGGTGCGTGCGGGCGAGCAAGGTGTAGTTGCTACGGGGCTCGAGAGTGAGAACGGAGAGGATGGGGAGGGGCAGGAGCTCACAGCGGTTGCAGCGAGCTAGACGGCGGGCTCGGGGACGAGCTGGTGCGGTGTGGACGGCAAAGGGGGTCTCCGGCGGTGGTCGGTGAAGACGAGGCCGACGGTGGCGGAGCAGAGCGTGCGAGCGCTCGGGGCCCGACCTGCTAAACATAGCGGACGATGGCGAAGCTCACGGACTCGACGGGGCGGCGCGAGGATGATGGTGGCTGCGGTTATGATGGCGGTGAGCTCGCGGGCGCGTCGGCCATGGTGAGGAGAGGGCGGGGGAGAGAGGCAGGGGGAAAGTGAGATGTCCAGAGGGTTCGGGCGACGACGTGGAGACGATCCAGGGCGTCGCGGTGGCGAGGGGATGAAGCAGAGCGACGAGGAGCTGGGTGGCGTCCGCAGACTTGCCGGCGTGCTCCTCTGTGCGTGCCTGGCGAGAGGAAGCAGCTGCTGGGCTGGGCCGTCCAGGTGGGCCGCCAGGTGGGCCGGCCACGTAAGTTCTCTCTCTCTCTCTCTCTCTCTCTCTCTCTCTCTCTCTCCTCTTTTCTATTTATTTCTGTTTCTGTTTTTCCTGTAACTGTGTTGAATTATTAAAAATGCTAGAACATTTTTATAAATCATGAAACTGACCATGTCCAATGTATAATATATAAGGAACATGGAGATTTTAGTTTATGATTATTTGGGCATTTAAAATATTTTATAGCATTTAAATGCCCAAATGCAAATACAATATGATTTAATCCAGTGACCTTAGGATGTCCTAGGAAATTGTGCACCATTTTTGTCAGGGGTTTAAGACCAAGGCAAGGATGATGAACATTTTTGAAGGGCATTTTGGGTACATTGGAAAAGATTTTATTAAACCCTACTTGAAAGAAGAGGGGTGCTGGGGTTTCTGTCATCCCCATTTCAAGTTTCTGGAAAAGTTAAACATGATGCACACTCTAGCTAGTCCTAATGCAAGCACTGACTAGGGATGTGACATTAATTTGTTCACCCACCGTAGAATTCTGCTATCATGAGAGAAGCCACTAGTGAAACCTATGGCCCCCGGGTCTATCTTTATTATATCACTTTCCCGTCAACTAGCCAATTTTTGTCGTCGTTGCTTATTTTCTTTCTTTACTTTCTGTTCCTATACCAAAAATACCAAAAATACTATCCTATCATATCTATCAGATCTCACTTTCCTAAGTGACCGTGAAGGGATTGACAACCCCTTATCGCGTTGGCTGCGAAGTTCTTATTTGTTTGTGCAGTTGCGAGGGACTCACGCGTGGTCTCCTACTGGATTGATACCTTGGTTCTCAAAAACTGAGGGAAATACTTACGCTACTGTGCTGCATCACCCTTTCCTCTTTGAGGGAATACATCACAAGGTCGAGAAGTAGCAAGAAGAATTTATGGCGCCGTTGCCGGGGAGATCTACGCAAAAGTCATATGCCAAGTACCTATCACAAACTCTTATCCTTCGCATTACATTATTTGCCTTTTGCCTCTCGTTTTCCTCTACCCCACTTCACCTTTGCCATTTTATTCGCCTTTCTGTTTGCTTGTGTTGCTATGTGCCTTCTATTTGCTTGCATCTTTGCTTGCTAAAAATCTATTGTTATGGATCCACTTAAAGTGTTCTACTTGGATCATCATTGATCCTTATGCTCTCGTGCTGAAACCCAAACTAGCCTAGTTGATGGGAAATCTTTAGATGAGCATGCTCAATTTGTGCATCACCGTTTGTCTGAAAAAGGGAGACTCTTATGGGATAAAATAAACAGATTGTTGTGTTATGCTTGGAATCTTTGTGAAATTTGTGATTTTACCTGTTGCTCTAAGAACCCTAAAAACACCTCCCCTACCTATGTGAGTTTAATGACAATGAAATCTTATCTTATTATGCAAAGGGTGTTTATAGTTACTACGATATCGAACAAATTGAAGAATTTGTTGCTTTTAAGGGTGCTTATGAAGTTGCTTCTTTGATTGAAAAGTATGATATTACTCTCTACAAATCTGATTTTTTTGACATACTTAAATATTGCTTTGAAAACTATGCTCATAATATCTATGTCAAAGAATTTATTGAAAGAATGACCGCTGCTTTGGAAGAAAATAATGATATGCATGAATCTATAGATAATTATGATTTCGATGATTTGATTGAATATCTCTTGATGATGCCAATATTTATGAAGATGAATTTGCTATAGTTCCTTATGTTAAACATGAGATTGTTACTATTGCACCCATACATGATAGTTCCTTGAATGAAAAACATGACTGCAATGATGATATTATAAATTCTATTAATGTTAATTGTGTTAATTATATGCAAAACCCGAAGCTTGGTGATGCTAGTTTTGCTATGTCCACTACTTGTTGCAATGATCATGATTGGGGTGATTCTTCTTATGATGTTGAAAATTTATTTAACCCCCATGATGAATATGAGGTTGATGTTTGCAATAATATTGAAAGTTGGTTTTGGTTTGGAAGATTGTCAACTTTAGATCCCACATATTTGGAGAATGTTCAATCTTATGATTTTTTTTTGATAAAACAGGGTTTGGAGAGGTCATGACTTTAGTTAATGTTGATCCCACTATTTTGAAGAGTGTCAACTTCGTATGCCCGAGGATCGTGTTGAGAATATGTTTTGTCATAGCTATATTGTTGATTTCTCTTATATCCTACATGCAATTATTATGAGAGAGGAGAATATGGTTGTAGAAATCTTCATGTTATTAAATTACCTCTCTTCATGTTGAGATTGATCTTGTTTCTTTCTTCTTCCTTGCATATGTTAGATCTTGCTTGTCTTGCTATTTTTTTCCTATAAAATGCCTATGCATAGGAAGTGTGTTATACTTACATGAGTTTGCCACGTGTGCTATGTGATGATCTTTTCGTGTTTAAATTGCTATCCTTCATGTGAGCATCATCAAAATTATCAATTGCTACCTAGTGGCGTTAAACGATAGCGCTTGTTGGGAGGCAACCCAATTTTATTTAATTTGTTTTTGCTTCTATTTAGGAATAAATATAGCATCTAGATTCTGCTTAGATGTGGTTTTGTGTTTTAATTAGTGTTTGTGCCAAGTAGAACCTTTGGGAAGACTTGTATGAAGTTTATATGATCATGCTGTAAAAAACAGAAACTTTAGCGCTCACAAGATTGGCTGTCATTTTTTACTGGAGAGTGCTTATTAGTTGATTCCTTTTGCATATGATTAATAGACAAATTCCTCACGTCCACCGATTTATTTCAATTTTTTTAGAGTTACAGAAGTATTTGAAAGTTACAGATTACTACAGACTGTTTTGTTTTTGACATATTCTGTTTTTCGTGTGTTGTTTGCTTATTTTGATGAATCTATGAGTAGTATCGGGGGGTATGAATCATGGAGAAGTTGATATACAGTAGGTTTAACACCAATATAAACAAAGAATGAGTTCATTACAATACCTTTGAGTGGTCGTTTGTTTTCTTATACTAACGGAGCTCACGAGATTTTTGGCTAAGTCTTCTGTTGTGAAGTTTTCAAGTTTTGAGTATGGCTTTGATGGACTATGGAACAAGAGTGACAAGAGCCTAAGCTTGGGGATGCCCAAGGCACCCCAAGGTAAAATTCAAGGATAACCAAAAGCCTAAGCTTGGGGATGCCCCGGGAAGGCATCCCCTCTTTCGTCTTCATCTATCGGTAACTTTACTCGGGACTATATTTTTATTCACCACATGATATGTGTTTTTCTTGGAGCATCATGTATGATTTGAGTCTTTGCTTGTTAGTTTGAAACAATCATCCTTGCTGGACACGCCTTTTGAGAGAGATAATTATGCTTTAGAATTTATTGGAATACTCTATGTGCTTCACTTATATCTTTTGAGCTAGATAGTTTTGCTCTAGTGCTTCATTTATATCTTTTAGAGCACGGTGGTGGTTTCATTTTGTAGAAATTATTGGTCTCTCATGCTTCACTTATATCTATTTGAGAGTCTTTTAGAACATCATGGTAATGTGCTTTGGTTATAAAACTAGTCCTAGTATGATATGCATCCAAGATGAGTATAGTAAAAAACTTTCACAGAAGTGCATTGAATACTATGAGAAGTTTGATACTTGATGATTGTTTTGAAATATGAGGATGGTGATATTAGAGTCATGCTAGTGGAGTAATTGTGAATTTGAGAAACACTTGTGTTAAAGTTTGTGATTCCCGTAGCATGCACATTTGGTGAACCGTTATGTGATGAAGTTGGAGCATGATTTATTTATTGAGTGTCATCCCTTGTGTGGAGGTCGGGACCGCGCGATGGTTATTTCCTACGAAACCTTCCCCTAGGAGCATGCGTTGAATACTTTGTTTTGATAACTCGTAGGTTTTTGCAATAAGTATATGAGTTCTTTATGACTAATGTTGAGTCCATGGATTATACGCACTCTACCCTTCCACCATTGCTAGCCTCTCTTGTACCGCACAACTTTCGTCGGTACCATACACCCACCATATACCTTCCTCAAAACATCCACCGTACCTACCTATCATGGCATTTCCATAGCCATTCCGAGATATATTGCCATGCAACTTTCCACCGTTTCGTTCATATCACACGCTTCATATTGTCATATTGCCATGCATGATCATGTAGTGGACATTGTGTTTCTGGAAAGGCCATCATTCACAATTTATTCATACATGTCACTCTTGATTCATTGCACATCTCGGTACACCGCCGGAGGCATTCATATAGAGTCATATTTTGTTCTAGTCGAGTTGTAATCTTTGAGTTGTAAGTAAATAAAAGTGTGATGATCTTCATTATTAGAGCATTGTCTCGTGTGAGGAAAGGCCAAATAAAAAAATAGAGATGGCCCAAAAAAATAGAGATAGCCCCAAAAAATAGAGAGGTGCTAAAAAAAGGGGGAAGCCCCTCCAAAAGAAATGAGAGAAAAGAGAGAAAGGACAATGCTACTATCCTTTTCCACACTTGTGCTTCAAAGTAGCACCATAATCTTCATGATAGAGAGTCTCTTGTTTTGTCACTTTCATATACTAGTGGGAATTTTCATTATAGGACTTGGCTTGTATATTCCAACGATGGGCTTCCTCAAATGCCCTAGGTCTTCATGAGCAAGCAAGTTGGATGCACACCCATTTAGTTTCTTTTGATGAGATTTCATACAGTTATAGCTCTAGTGCATCCGTTGCATGGGAATCCCTACTCACTCACATTGATATCTATTGATGGGCATCTCCATAGCCCATTGACGCGCCTAGTTGATGTGAGACTATCTTCCTCTTTTGTTTTCTCCACAATCACCGCTCTATTCCATCTACAGTGCTATATCCATGGCTCACGCTCATGTATTGCGTGAAAGTTGAAAGGTTTGAATTTTTTTGTGTATGAAACAATTGCTTGGCTGAAACTGGGGTTTTGCATGGTTAAAATATTTTGTGTGATGAAGAGGGAGCATAGCCAGACTATATGATTTTGTAGGGATAACTTTCTTTGGCCATGTTATTTTGAGAAGACATGATTGCTTTGTTAGCATGCTTGAAGTATTATTATTCTTATGTCAATATATACTTTTGTCTTGAATCTTTCGGATTTGAACATTCATGCCACAATAAAGAAAATTACATCAAGAATTATGTTGGTCAGCATTCCACATCAAAAATTCTGTTTTTATCATTTACCTACTCGAGGACGAGCAGGAATTAAGCTTGGCGATGCTCGATACGTCTCCAACGTTTCTATAATTTTTTATTGTTCCATGCTATTATATATTCTGTTTTGGATGTTTAATGGGCTTTGTTATACACTTTTATATTATTTTTGGGACTAACCTACTAAGCCAAGGCCCATTGCAAATTGCTGTTTTTTTTTGCCTATTTCAGTGTTTCGCAGAAAAGGAATATCAAACGGAGTCCAAACGGAATGAAACCTTCGGGAGAGTTGTTTTTGGACCCGTATCTACACAGAAGACTTGGAGTACATGCGAGGGAACGAGAGTGGTGGCCATGAGGGCAGGGGGCGCGCCCAGGGGGCAGGCGCACCCCCACCCTCGTGGGGCCCTTCTGGCTTCCCTAGTGCCCTTCTTCCTCATATATATATATCCTCGTACCCTGAAACATCGAGGCAACAGACAAAACCCTAATTCCACCGCTGCAACCTTCTGTTCTAGTGAGATCCCATCTTGGGGCCTGTTCCGGAGCTCCGCCGGAGGGGGGATCGATCATAGAGTGCTTCTACATCAACACCATAGCCTCACCAATGAGTTGTGAGTAGTTTACCACAGACCTTCGGGTCCATAGTTATTAGCTAGATGGCTTCTTCTCTCTCTTTGGATCTCAATACAAGGTTCTCCTCGATCTTCGAGGAGATCTATTCAATGTAATCTTTTTGTGGTGTGTTTGTTGAGATCCGATGAATTGTGAGTTTATGATCAAGATTATCTATGAACAATATTTCATTCTTTTCTGAAATCTTTTATGTATGATTATAATATCCTTGCAAGTCTCTTCGAATTATTGGTTTGGTTTGGCCTACTAGATCTATAGTTCTTGCGATGGGAGAAGTGCTTGGCTTTGGGTTCAATCTTGCAGTGTCCTTTCCCAATGACAGTAGGGGCAGCAAGGCACGTATTGTATTGTTGCCATCGAGGATAAAAAGATGGGGTTTATATCATTTTGCTGGAGTTTATCTCTCTACATCATGTCATCTTGCTTAAGGCGTTACTCTGTTCTTATGAACTTAATACTCTAGATGCATGCTCGATAGCGGTCGATGTGTGGAGTAATAGTAGTAGATGCATAATCGTTTCGGTCTGCTTGTTACGGACGTGATGCCTATATGTAATGATCATGCCTAGATATTATCATAACTATGCACTTTTTTAACAATTGCTCGACAGTAATTTGTTCACCCAACGTAGAATTCTGCTATCATGAGAGAAGCCACTAGTGAAACCTATGACCCCGGGTCTATCTTTATTATATTACTTTCCCGTCAACTAGCCAATTTCTATCGCTGTTGCTTATTTGCTTTCTTTACTTTCTATTCCTATACCAAAAATACCAAAAAATACTATCCTATCATATCTATCAGATCTCACTTTCCTAAGTGACCGTGAAGGGATTGGCAACCCCTTATCGCGATGGCTGCGAAGTTCTTATTTGTTTTTGCAGGTGCGAGGGACTCGCGCGTGGTCTCCTACTGGATTGATACCTTGGTTCTCAAAAACTGAGGGAAATACTTACACTACTGTGCTGCATCACCCTTTCCTCTTCGAGGGAATACAACGCAAGCTCGAGAAGTAGCACAGGTCACCGGCGGCCGGCCGGCGTTCGCGGGTGCCCTGGAAATTGGCAATGAAACGCTCGCACATCTCACCCCAGGAGGAGATCGATCCCGCGGGCAGGTTCAGGAGCCACGAGCACGCACCATCCTTGAGAGCCATGGGGAGCCAGTTCGCCATGATCTTCTCGTCGCCGTTGGACGCCTCGATGGTCAGCTCGTAGAGTTGTTGGAACTCAGTAGGGTCGGGGGTGCCATCGTAGCGTGGAGGTAGGTCAGGCTTGAACTTCCCGAACCAGTTGACGTTGCGCAGCTCAGGAGTGAGGGCTAGACAGCTTGCTGGGGACACTGAAGCCTACCGCGGAGGCGGAGCTTGGTCTTGGTTTCCGAGCGCTGCCACTACAGGGGGTGCACGGTCTCGACAAGGCAGTGGGGGAGAGTGGGAGCTCCGCCTTGAGGCCGCTGGATCTCTTGGAAGCTTCCTTCTTCGGGCACGAGCGCCCCGAGCGGTGGGTCGCGCCGCGGGCCGCGTGCACTGGAGCATGGACGACGCCTTGATGCGAGGTGGTGGAGGCGCTTCATGGGCCACGTCGCCCGCAAGGGGTGGCGGGCGAGGTAGCGAAAGGGACGAGCAGGAGAGCCCCCAGCGGCGCTGACGAGCTCGGTGATGCGGTCGAGGCAGTCCTCGTAGAAGTCGTCTCCGGGGCGGCAGCACAGGAGCACGCGCGCCATTAGTAGCGCAGCCTGCGCGTCCGCGGGTCCGCGACAGCCATTGGACGAAGAGCCAGCGGGGGTGAGCTATGGGGTTGCGGTGCGTCCTTCCCGCCGCATTGAGGGATGCAGTGACTAGGCCTCCTGCTCGTGCTGCGTCGGGCCGGTGGCTGTGTTGGCGGCATGAGATGGAGAACGGTGAGGAGGTCCACCGGCGGGTGGTATCTAAGCGACGCGGGCGGCGAGAGCGGCCCATCGCTCAGCACGAGCACGGCGAGCGTCAGCCATGGAAGCGGTGGAACCGTGAAGCATCGACCGACAGAAGAGAGGTTTCGGCACACCCCTACCTAGCGTGCCAAATGTTGGATTTCGGGTTCCGCAAACCCTTGAGAGGTTCAAACTCTGGGGTGCGCGCGAAGAACACTCTCTCCCCAGCGCGCTCGCCCTACGATTCCATGGCCTAACTCGACGAACTCAAAGAACAAGGGACACCGAGGATTATATTGGTTCGGGCCACCTTGAGGTGTAATACCCTACTCTAGTGTGTGTGGTGGATTGCCTTGTACGGCCGAGGAACTAGTACAAGGGATGAACAACCTCCGGAGGAGAGGTGTTCTTGGGCTCAGATGAGCTTGTGGTGTCTTAGGTCAGATCTGATGATCCCCCCTCTATATGGTGGTGGCTGGGTCCTCTTCCCAAATATCGGTGGGAAGGGATCCCACAACAGCCAAATTTGAAGGGGAACATCTAGTACAAGTTATCCCGACAAAAGTGGTCTTCGTGTGCCAAAGGCTCTGGTGGTGACGCCGCGCCGGGCGCCATGGTGACCTCCATTCTACCGCCCTGACGGTCCTTGGTCTTGTTGCACCGATATGGAAACCTTTGCCTGATCCCTCGGGACTCCATGCCTGCGCTTGCTCTCTTTCCACCAAAGAGGAAACTGGTACACTGCACCCGCTGGCACCCGCCTAGCCTTGGTCGTCATGGCTCACGTCACGTGAACCTCGTGAGGTGCACCTTGCATACATACCTCCGCTCCTCAGGAGTCAGCCTAGAGAGACTGCCCCCAGGGAGGTCTTGCTGTCGCCCGCCTCACGAGGCTTGGCCCCTTGCGAGGGTCTTGAGTTGCGGTTGCTGAAGTTGGGCCGTACCAGACCGCTGATGGAGCCACGTCACGGGCCGCAAGCAGGCAAGCCTGGGTACCCCTGTTCCCAGGACGTGGACAAAAATTATGGCTCTTTCTCGGGCCCGCTTGGCATCCACCAAATTAGAGGATGCAGTACTGCATGGAGACACTCACACTGGTCGTAGCGCGGCAAAATGAGGTACCAAATAACAGGCCCACAATATACTATACTAGTACATTGTAAAGGTTCACAGGCTAGTCAACATTCACATTTGACTAAGCTTCAGAAGATACAATATGCATACTAACATTCACAAGCACAAAATTTCAGCATGTTTATGCATCTCAATGATTAACCATACTATAACCAAGACATAGCTACGAGAAGGTGCAGAAATAAAGAAAAACGATTTATGCATCTCTGAGCAAAGGGCCTCCCCGCGCACGCATTAATTTCCTAGGCATGCTTGCTTCTTCTCAATGTTGCGAGCACTCGAGACTCTTTTATCTTGTGTTGACGTTGCGGCTGCAACTCTTGTTTGATCCTCCACACATGACATGCTCGTTCCACACTGCAATCAGCAGGTCAATGTACAAATAAGCTTATTTCATCTTGCGGTCGTCATTGTACCTAGTTACGAATGTAGGAATACTTGGAGCACCATGAGGTTTGCTGACAGCAAGTAGATGCAGCCATATAATTTTGTGAGGTTCTACGAAAATTGAGGTTTGTATCCCTTCCCCTTCTTATGAGAATTCTTCTTGAAGTTAGTAGAATGTGACGGCTTGTTCTTTGCATCAAACTTGCCTTTCCCCTGAGATCTGTTCTTGTTGTTTTGGGGCTTGTTGGGCTGGAAGTTCTTCTCATGTACAATGTGGGCACTAGAAGTTCCCTCAGCGACTCGAGCACGTGTGTCTTTTGCTCTCGCCTTCTCTTCAAAATCAAGAGTGCTATTGAGATCTGAAACAGAAAGCTCCTATCTCTTGTGTTTCAGAGAAGTCACAAAATTGTTCCACGAAGGTGGAAGCTTGGGAATGATGGTCCCAGCAACAAATTTGTCCGGCAACACACACTTAAAGTACTCAAATTCCTTAGCGAGTAACTGTATCTCATGAGCCTGCTGAACAATAGAGCGCTCATCAGTCATCTTGTAGTCACACAATTGCTCCATGCCGTATAACTCGCTAACAGCATCCGATGCCCCAAACATGGCCTCGAGCGCAGCCCACATGTCTTTGCCGCTGCTAAGCGAGATATATGAATCCACAATGGAATCGTCAAGAACAATCAGAAGGGCGACTTTGAAGAGGGTATCCATGTTCTCAAATGCTTCCTCTTGTGTAGGATTAAGATCTCCCTCAGGCTTGCCCTTAGTGGCGTCATAGAAGTACATGGTCCGAAACTAGTAAACTACTCTCGTGCATCACATTTTATATTGCACCCCTTAAAGGTAGGCGGCTTCAAAAGCGTAGCAAAACCACCCAGAGTAAATTGCCTATAATCAGGTTTTTGGATTGGATTGTTGAATATATGAGCAAATTACTATGAGGTTTAATCTGAATAAACAATAAATAGATCATGACATCAATTGCAAAGATCAAAGTAATGATGCAGACTAAACTAGGAGGACAGAATCACATACTGTGCAGCGGGAGCAGAACCGTTGTGGTTGATGTTGTCACTTGTGTCGTTGAAGAAGAGGTTGTTGTTGCCATTGCCGAGGTCGGGGAAGAAGGTTGTCGTTGAGGAAGTCGTCACTGGCAACAATCACGCGAGTGTGCTCCCCAAAAACCTGACCACTCCTCTATAGGATCACGAGAGGCGGGGTTCCGGAGGACTGTTGTCCATCTCGTGGTGCACGCCGGAAGGAGGGATGGAGAAGACTTGCATGGTGGCGCTTTGATCTGGAATGGTGCGAAACCGTATGATACAGTGGCACGCGGCTAGGGTAGAGCCTATCAGGTCGGTCGTGCGAGTAAACCCCACGTCCAAGTCAATAATTTGCCCCACTATACAAAAGAATAGGAAACAACTGAGTAATTCTGGCGTCCATTAACTATTTGATAGAGGCAAAGGTGTCCCGTCTTTCGATGAGATGGTGGCTATCGTTTGGATGAAGTCGACTTTGACTATCCGACTACGAACGTGCGTGGACGTCGCGCCTTAGCAATCGCTAAACCAACTCCGAGAGGTTATTGACCACGCCGGAGCACGATCAACCTGACCACGAAGGTCTGTTTCCTGCAGGCAAACGAAGAACAAGCAAGAAACTAAGATTGCAATCTGGATATTGCGAATATAATAGGAAAGCTTTATTGATCAAGGTGGGGTTCTGTGATGCCTTGGTCTGGTCGTTGAACACAAACAAAGTACGCGAAGTTGCAGCTATGGCGAACTTTTAATCTAAACAAAACGCAAAGTCTAAACGATGCCCTAAGGGCTGTATATATGAGGGAAAGAGGGGGGAATTTCGTGGCCCTTGGTGGAGGGGTCCGAAACCAACCCTAACTCTTGTTTCCCCACACATACGGACTCTAAAAACAGCCTATACTCAAGTATTTCGAAATTACATGGGCCTGGCCCAATAATAAGGTGACGCATGCTCCTTTACTCCAACTTCATGATTTTAATAAGACTTTTGAGCTTGAATGTTATGCTAGTGGAATTGGGTTAGGAGGTGTGTTATTACAAGATGGTAAACCTGTTGCATACTTTTCTGAAAAATTGAGTGGGCCTAGTCTGAATTATTCTACTTATGATAAGGAATTATATGCTCTTGTTCGGACTTTGGAAACATGGCAACATTATTTATGGCCCAAAGAATTTGTTATACATTCTGATCATGAATCTTTGAAGCACATTAAAAGTCAAGCAAAATTGCACCGTAGACATGCTAAATGGGTTGAATTCATAGAGACTTTCCCTTATGTTATTAAACACAAGAAGGGAAAAGAAAATGTTATTGCTGATGCATTATCTCGTCGTTATACTATGCTTTCACAACTTGACTTTAAAATATTTGGTTTGGAGACCATCAAAGATCAATATGTGCATGATGCTGAATTTAAAGATGTATTGCAGAATTGCAAAGAAGGGAGAACATGGAACAAGTTCGTCGTTAATGATGGATTTGTGTTTCGTGCTAACAAGCTATGCATTCCAGCTAGCTCTGTTCGTCTTTTGTTGTTGCAGGAGGCGCATGGAGGAGGATTAATGGGACACTTTGGCGTGAAGAAGACGGAGGACGTACTTGCTACACATTTCTTTTGGCCAAATATGCGACGGGATGTTGAGCGTTTTGTTGGTCGCTGCACTACATGTCAAAAAGCTAAGTCACGACTCAATCCTCATGGTTTATATATGCCTTTGCCTGTCCCTAGTGTTCCTTGGAAAGATATATCTATGGACTTTGTTTTGGGTTTACCTCGAACAAAGAAGGGGAGGGATAGCATATTTGTTGTCGTGGATAGGTTCTCGAAGATGGCACACTTTATACCATGTCATAAAAGCGATGATGATGCTAATGTTGCTGATTTGTTCTTTCGGGAAATTATTCGCTTGCATGGTGTGCCAAATACTATTGTTTCAGATCATGATACTAAATTTCTTAGCCACTTTTGGAGATGTTTATGGGCTAAGTTGGGGACTAAACTGCTTTTTAGTACTACTTGTCACCCCCAAACTGATGGACAAACTGAAGTAGTCAACAGAACTTTGTCTACTATGCTTAGGGTTGTTTTGAAGAATAATAAGAAAATGTGGGAAGAATGATTGCCTCATATTGAATTTTCTTATAATCGTTCATTGCATTCTACTACTAAGATGTGCCCTTTTGAAATTGTCTATGGTTTTCTACCTCGTGCACCTATTGATTTGTTGCCTCTTCCATCTTCGGAGAAGGTTAATTTTGATGCTAAGCAACGTGCTGAATTGATCTTAAAAATGCATGAGTTAACTAAGGAAAATATTGAGCGCATGAATGCTAAATATAAACTTGTTGGAGATAAGGGTAGAAAACGTGTTGTCTTTGCACCTGGAGATCTTGTTTGGTTACATTTGCGTAAGGATAGGTTTCCTAATTTGCGCAAGTCAAAGCTAATGCCACGTGCTGATGGTCCTTTCAAGGTGTTAGAGAAAATAAATGATAATGCATATAAACTTGAGCTGCCTGCAGATTTTGGGGTTAGTCCCACATTTAACATTGCAGATTTGAAGCCTTACTTGGGTGAGGAAGATGAGCTTCCGTCGAGGACGACTTCAATTCAAGAAGGGGAGGAATTTATGAAGTGGCATCTTGTATATTTCGTCCAAGGCTTCTCGCACTCATTATGGTGGCTTCAAAGTCCTGAAATCATCAATTGAAACGCCATTCTTGTTCCCCTTGCGCATGCCATCATCTCCATGCTTGATCTTGCTCCAATGTTCATCCTTCTTGTCCAAGCTAGGCCCTTCATTTGTAAGCAAGACAAATGTATCCAATTTAGGCAGCATCATATTCTCATGAACATTAGATTCATTACCAAGAAATGAAAGTACCTGGTAATTTAATTGGCGTGCGCGAGCTCTAGTAATTGGTCCTGTATATGTGTCAGTTGGAGCTGTGGGTGTAACCTTGTTAGTGATGTCCTCATCACTATTAAATAATGACTTAATAAATTGAACTTTGCACGTGCTATGCACTTACCCACATACTAGTAGTAGGTAGATAGAGAAGAGAAGACATGTAGATAAAACTCGGTCAATAACCACGCCACTGCGTTCAGGTCGCACTTGTATGACTCACATGTGGTCACATACCCTACATTAAGTGCAGATGTGTCAAATTATCACGTTCGCTGCCGCTTCATGTGCAAATGCGCTACACCATGGGCATAACCGTGCGTGTGCGGGAGGGGACGAGTGCGTGCATGCACCAACCTCTTCTCTTCTTCGTGTGCAAATGCGCTCCACCATGGGTGTACCCGCGCGGGTGCGGTAGGAGGCGAGTGCGTGCGTGCACCAACCTCTTCTCTTCTTTGTGTGCAAATGCGCTCCACCGTGGGTGTACCTGCGCGTGTGGGGGAGGGGACGAGTGCATGCGTGCACCTCATCTCTCTCTCTCTCTCTCTCTCGTCTAGTACATATTAGTGACATCACAAGTCTTATAGCCTGCTGACTAGCCCTTATTAGACTGGCTCTAAAGTTACTCTCCGCTGTGAGTAGTCTAATGTCGGGTGTGCAGCGAGCGGTGCCCATGGCCGGCACGCCACTTCAATGGCGGACGCAGTGAGAGGTTGCGTCGCACTGACTTACCATCAATGTGGAGTGGCGGAATCAGCTGGCGCAGGGCGGGAAGTGCATGCGGGAGGGGGTAGATTTTTTTGGTGGGCTAGGAAGGTGAGAAGCCAGCTTGGGATCATTCCTGACGGGAAATATCAGGTGCTCCCATAGTCCAACTGTTAGTACTACTGTAGTACAATAGTGTGGGCTATGTAGAGGGCGTACTAAGCAAGCTTCTCATCGTTGTGCGAGCTGATAGGACACATAAAAGTAGTGGTTTTTTTGTTTTCTAAACATACATCAAAGTAGTACTAGTGTAGTCGTCTCCAAAGAGGGGCGACCATGTCTATGGCTACCATCCCATCTTGTGCTGCGTCATTGAGTATGTGCACGATTCACGTGGTATTGTAGAAAAAAATAGCGTACGTGCCATTGAAGTAAAAAATAAAAATAAAAATACGCCACTGCGTCATGGTCGAACTTTAATTCGTTCACACCCTCGGCCTACGTTGGTGAACGCTGGTGAGTCTCACTTATCTCCACTTCTCTACATGTACATCTGCATCTATGTCTACACTACATCTACATCTACGCCTACTATAGTATGTCATGTTTTAAACACTACATCTATGTCTATACTACATCTTGCCTGACATGACCTGGATGCTAGATGTCCCACGTGTCGGCAAAAGGAGGAAGAACAATTTCCGGTGACCGAGAAGCACCAAGGAACCTGTCGGTGCAACCAACCTTGGGCCCGTTACCCCAAATTGTGCACATGCATAAGGGCAAGTTGTAACACCCCATATGTGATACCTTCCATATATGGAAATAAAGCTTTTACCATTTGATCCTTGTCCTTCCTTGGGGGTTCTTTTTCAATTATGCATTCTCATTGTCATTGCATTGTCATATTAGCTTTTATTTTGCATTCACGCATTACTTCATCATCATCATTACATCATGATCATCATGGCATTTTCACTTGTCTTTATGTTGGTTCTTTTCCTAGTATGTTAGGTGAGGTCTTCTTGATCTTGTTGTGATGGTGATAGCAAGACCATGCCCTTTCTAAAACCCCTTTTCTTCTAGCACCACTCACCTCTCTTCCGTTCCTTTCTTTCCATTCTTTAATTTTTGCAAGTGGCTTAACCTCTTCTTTCAAATGTTCATCTCCTCCCCACATCTTTGTTACCTTGACCTAAGTCACCTTGCAAAGCCTTGCCTCATTTTAAAATGATTTGGTCAGGTTAAAAAATGACAGAGGTTTGAACCATATTCAAACTTGTTTTATTTTTCTAGGCATAAATCCAGGAGCTAGGGAATATTTTACTTCTCTCCTAATTCCTGTTCTTTTGGCTTGAGCTTTTCATTTTGTTTTTCTGTCTAAAGAAAAAGAAAAAAAAGAAAGAATCAGCAGCAGCAGCCAGCAGCAGCGCAACCCAGCAGCATTTGGGCTTGGCCTCTCCCCCGCAGCCCAGCTAGCGCGCGCCGGCATCCCAGCTAGCCAGCCTGCTCCGTCCCTTCTGCCTTTCCTCACCAAGGCCCCCGCATACCCCCGCTGCGTCGCGTCCATGTGGCCAAGACGGGCCCGCGCGTCAGTGACCGATCCCTCCGCCTCACCCACCTTTTTGTCCTCCTCGCGTCGTAGCCATGGGGACCGCGAGCGAGCACGTCGTCGCTCCGTTCCGTCGCCCTGGCCCCTCTTTTAAGCCCCCGCCGTGTCCACCAACCCACTACGGTTTCCCTCCTCCTTCCTCGACCGCCGCCAGGCCACCTAGACCCCCAGATCCACCGCTCCACCGTCGTCTCGTGCACATTAGAGTGCTCGTCCTCGTCGCCGACATGATCTCCGGTCACCTACACCCTAGAGATTGTGTTCGGCAAGTTCCCTGTCGTCGACTACGTCCCCTGCTACCTCTACAGCCCCGAGGGACGCCAAGTTCGACTACTTCCTCTTCGTGTTCCCCCGCGTCGGGCCCCATTCAACTCCGACGAGATTCCACCGTCTCCGGCCTCCTCTCGCCTAACCAAGCGCACCTCCGTGCTTGTGGTGAGCTTGCGCACCTCCCCGACCCCTTTTCTTCCTCGTTTGCTTGCTCTAGCCACGCTAGCCGCGCGCACCCGAGCTCATCATCGTCGGGCCTCGTCTTCGGCGAGTGCCCCGACCACCGTTGCTTCTCCATGTTTGTCCATCATCTTCGCCTCACCGTGTAGGTCCGTTTGGTCGCATCCGCCGCTTCGCGTAGGCTCTGTTTAGGCTCGCCGTAGTTCGTCGCTCCTGCTCTGTTTGCTCGTCGCCGGTGCCGCTGTAGTCGCCGTTAGGTTCTGCTAGTGCTTCTCGCGTGTGTGGAACTCCTCCAGGAGCACATCGCACGCCTCCGCCGCCCGTTTTGGTCGCCGGAGCAGCTCCGATGAGATCCTTCGACCGGCTTTATTTTCCCCTCCGCTCTGCTTCTTCAGTTTACTCATATGGCAATGTTTCCCTCTTTTGTCAGTCGCACATGCATAGCCTAGTGGTGTGTCTCTCGTTCAGTAAGCAGGCAGCACGGGTTTGATTCCCAGCCGGGGCAGTGGTTAGCCCCCCTTTTTTGCATTTTCTGTGTCCCTGACAGGCCGGACCCACCTCGCAGCCACCCAGCTCCTCACACACACTCCCACCCGCAACGCCACCTCAGCACCCCTGGACCCACCAGTCAGCGACTGTGGCTGGTCCAGGCTGGGTCTGTTAGCCTTTTTTCTTTTCTGTTTTTGTTATTATTTTTATATTTCTGCATTTTATTTTGCATATTCATATCTTTAAATATATGCATATGTTGAAAATGCTTTATATATGAAAACTGCCTAGTTTTTAGTGTAGAATATTTATATGCAGTTTGTTGCCATGTTAAAAACATTTAAATTGATGTTTGAATTATTTGGAGTTTTAAATATGCTAAAACTTGTTAAATTCCTAACTAATTAACCATAACTCCAAATTTGACAAACTTTATATGTATTTGGAGTGGAAAATGTGTAGATTAACATGGTGCTATTACTTTGCATGTTTAACAACTCTAAAAGATGACTTTCTCAGATCTGTCCTATATGTATTAATATGAACATGGGAGTTTCCGGAAATTGTTGTTTGTTCCTTCCGACCCATTTAAAATGCTAGCATGATGTTGATGGTCCTAGTTGCACCCCTTTCCATGTTAAACAACTTATAAAACTTGTTGGGTGCTTGTTTAACTCATCTACATAACCTCTTGTGACTAAGTTTAGTTCTTGTTTTTCCTTTGCATGTGTCCCTACTTGCTTGTGAACTTGTTCATGGCCGTGTCACATGTGCACCCATCATGTCCATTTGAGATGCATCATATCCTACCCATATTCATATGCATCATATCTTGCATCACGTGTTTGAGCAGTGCATGATGATTGATCGTTGTTCCGGTGTTTGCATTGTTGTGTTGGTTAGAGCCCGGTGATGATTCGAAGTTCGAGGTTCCTTTCGAGACTGAGTTTGAGGAGCAAGGTTACGATCCCTCCGTGGACTTAACAGGCAAGATGACCATTCCCCGATATCACCTCTATCTTTGCCTATGCTAGTTGTCTCGTTCTTTTAGATATGCCTCGATGCCTACTCCTGTTTGTCAGCTTCCTATTGTTGCCATGAAACACTCTAACCGCCTTCCTAGCAAACCGTTGATTGGCTAAGTACGTTTTTTCTCAGCCCCTCTTATAGCGTTGTTAGTTGCAGGTGAAGTTTTGAAGATTGCTCCACGTACGTAGTTGTTATTGGGATAACACAATATATATATACCTGTTTAACTAATGCACCTATATATTGGCTATGGGTGGAAGGCTAAGCCTTCTGCTTGGTGTTTTGTTACAATCATGCCACCTTAGGAACCGATAAACCGGTGTTATGTTCCTTGATTTTGTGTTCCTAACACGGTTGGGGTTTATGGGTCCCCCTCGATAAATTGCTCTGTTTAAAGCTTTTCCAGCAAGGCCCAACATTGGTTTTACATTTGTCTAATAACTAAAACTTGCATAGGGCGTTGCAAACCCGAGTTCTTAATTAACAACCTGGGCCAGTGCTCCTCATGAGTGTTGGTCCAAACTGGGGGTCCTGCAGGGCCACCTTGGGGGAACCCGAGGTCTGGTATACACCCGTAGCATCACCCATCTGGTTGTGGCCTGAGACGAGATACGTGCAACTACTATCAGGGTGTCGGCACATCGGGAGGTCTTGTTGGATTAGTTTTACCTTTTGTCGAAATACCTTGAGCACGGGATTCCGAGAATACTCGGGTCTTCCCACTTTGGAGTTGTGACTCCGCGGATCGTGAGCTTGTGATGGGCTAAGTTGGGACACCCCTGCAGGGTTTGATCTTTCAAAAGCCGTTCCCGCGGTTATGTGGCAGATGTGAATTTTGTTAATATCCGGTTGTAGATAACTTGACACCATATTCATAAGAATACACTACCTGTGTGAGTAACCGTGATGGTCTCTTTCCGAAGGGCTTCGGGAAGTGAACACGGTGGGGTTATGTTTGGTCGTGAGTAGCTAGGATCACTTCTAGATCAACTTGGCGATCGTTGGCACTTGTTCTCTTCTCGCTCTAAACTCGTAAGATAGTGCTTAGTGCTTGCTGCAACACTTTATAGCCTTTCCTCACCTAAGGCTTTGGTAGTTTTGATACCCGGGAACGGGATTGCTGAGTCCATTGTGGCTCATAGATTCAACACACACCAGATGCAGGTACCGCTGAGAACAATGCAGGAGATGGTTCAGAACTTCATTGGGAGTTCGATGAAGAGCGTGGACGTTACTATGTTTCGTATCCCGACGATCAGTAGTGGTTCTTACTAGGAGGATCCGAGCTTGTGTTTTATGGTATCTCTCTCGTTTGGATTTCATCCGTAGTCGGACCCTGTGGTATTTGGATGATGTATGCTATTGTATTCATTGTGTGATGTGGCGAGTGTAAACCAACTATCTTTTACAATTTCATCCCTGAACTTTTACATGAGATGTGCAAAGATACCATACTTGAGATCATTCTACTATGTGCTTATGTCTCTAAGTCGTGCCTCGACACGTAGGAGACATAGTCGCATACTGGGCATTACAAGTTGGTATTCAGAGCCTTCTCCGACCTAGGAACCCCCTGTTTGATCGAACCCCTGATGGTTGAGTCTAGGCACACGCAATTTTTTTAGTCCTATATATATATCGGAGAGTAGGATTTCCTTTTACTCCTCATCCCCTTCATCGCTCTGGTGAGGACTCCTGACGTTGTTCTATCTCCTCTACTCTAAAAAAATTCACAATTTTTTTAGGATCATGCGGGTATTGTTTGGATTGTTTCGATATCTTTGTGACGAGAACATTGTTCTCGATTCATCCTGTCATTTAGGGGTTGTGGCAGTGTCCCGGGGAGTTCAGCTCCGAGGTGTTGTCGTCACAAATGTATCGTAGCGGTTCTAGAATACCACAGGCGGCCGACATCGAAAACCCTTCTATGCATGTCTGGTGGTGAGATAACCCCGACGTCACCCAGTACTGGGGAGATAGTTCGGGAGTATTGCCACAGTTAGTATAGCGGATTCGTTTCGAAGGTCCGAGGTAAACAGTTTTCGAGGATGAATGGTTATGTGTTGACGGATGGATACAACTGGATGTAGGTTTAGAGTTGAGTGCGCGGTGCTTCCCCTGTATCCCCAATACCAGATTGCATAACCGGAAAGCTTCGGGAATTAATAGGTGGGTTTCAAGTAGCTCGTAGGTAATATTCCAACGAGTGCATGGTATGAGGTTTGGGGTTCAACATTTAGTGAAGAGGTTTCATGGGCGTTGTTCCAATTGGGAGTTGCATCTTAAAGGATCCTTGACTATGCTGATCTGGCGATTGCAAGACCCTGTGTAACACGTACCATGGGGCATTCAGCACGAACATGTGGGACGAAACTTCTATCATGTATTTGTTCCATCCGTACCTTGTTGTTTTATTTTATCATTTTTTTCTCCCAAGTGGCTTCTCGACAAGTGTGGTGCCATTAAGCTATGGAATTCATTCGTTCATTTTGTTCGAATGTTCATTGTGAAGACTATATGTTGCAAATATCTAGCCGTTGATTCAGCTTATCTATTTTTTGCATCAATGGCTAACGCTTGTCATCATCTTCAAGATGGCTCCTAAGAAGGTTCCCAACCCAAACCAAGAGGGTGAAGAAGAGCGTCCTCCTGAATGTCCTCCTTCCGCTCCTCCTCCATCTGAGGCATGGAGAGCGATTATGCAGGCAACCAACCAGAACACTCAGATGCTCATGCAGGTGATGCAGAATTTCCAAGCCAATCAAGGAAATCAAGGGAACCAGGGCCAAGGAAATCTATTCCATCAACCTCACTTTGCGACACTGAACCAATTCCTGGAAAACCAACCAAAGTCTTTCAGTTACTGTGTGGACCCGCTAGATGCTGAAGATTGGATCACAGACATCAAGAAGCACTTTGAATGCAGTAACGTAAGACATGAGGATTATGTCAAGTTTTCCACTTTCCAACTCAAAGATCAAGCTGCAGATTGGTGGCAACAGTACAAAGAGTCCAGAGGTGGTCGTGATATCTCGTGGACTCCTGATTGTGATGTGGCATTCAAGACACTCAAAGAGAAGCTCATTTCTGCTCCGGTTCTTACTCCTCCGGATGAGTCCAAGCCTTATGAAGTCTTTTGTGATGCTTCATTGGAAGGTCCTGGTGGTGTTCTCATGCAAGACAAGAAGATCGTTGCATACACTTCACGTGAGCTGAAACCAAATGAGAAGAATTACCCCACACGTGATCTTGAGGTAGCAGCAGTTTTTCATGCCTTGATCACATGGAGACACCTTCTGTTGGGAAACAAAGTGGACATCTTCACCGATCACAAGAGCTTGAAGTACATCTTCACTCAACCAAACCTTAACCTTCGCCAAACCCGTTGGGTTGAAATGATTCAAGAGTACGATCCAAGCATTGAGTATACTCCTGGCAAGGCCAATGTCATTGCAGATGCCTTGAGCAGAAAGGCGTATTGCAACAGTCTCCTTCTCAAACCGTTCCAGCCTGAACTTTGTGAATCATTCAGGAAGCTCAACCTCCAAGTTGTTCCGCAATGATTTCTTGCCAACCTTCAAGTTGATCCTACCTTGGAAGATCAAATCCGTGAGGCCCAACTCAGTGATGCTATGGTGCAGAAAGTGAAACATGGTATTGCTAACGGTACTGCTAAGTACAAGTGCTATCGCATTGATGACAGAGACACATTGTTCTTTGAGGACAGAATTGTGGTTCCCAAAGGTGATCTCAGAAAGCTCATAATGAATGAAGCACATGACTCACTCCTCTCGATACATCCAGGAAGCTCCAAGATGTACCATGACCTCAAGCAATCGTATTGGTGGACTCGCATGAAAAGGGAAATTGCCCAATTCGTGAATGAGTGTGATGTCTGCAGAAGAGTGAACGCAGAGCATCAATGTCTAGCCGGACTCCTTCAACCTCTACCTATTCCCGAGTGGAAATTCGATCACATTGAGATGGATTTCTTCACCGGGTTTCCCAAGTCCAAGAAAGTAAATGATGCTATCTTTGTGGTGATTGACAAGCTCACTAAAGTGGCTCATTTTCTTCTAGTCAAAGAATCCATCAACGCGGATCAGCTGGCAGAGCTGTACACCTCCAGTAAAGAATCAACTAAATAGCACTCTCCAGTAAAATCTGGTGGCTAATCACGTGAGCGCTAAAGTTTCTGTTTTTTACAGCATGATCATATAAACTTCACACAAGTCTTCCCAAAGGTTCTACTTGGCACAAACACTAATTAAAACACAAAACCACATATAAACAGAAGCTATATGCAATATTTATTCCTAAATAGAAGCAAAAACAAAGAAAATAAAATTGGGTTGCCTCCCAACAAGCGCTATTGTTTAAAGTCCCTAGTTAGGCACGATACAAGAATAGATCTAGGTAATGCCATCTTTGGAAGGCAATCCATAAGTGGCTCTCATAATAGATTCATAAGGTAATTTGATTTTATTTCTAGGAAAGTGTTCCATGCCTTTACTTAATGGAAATTGGAATCTAATATTTCCTTCCTTCATATCAATAATTGCACCAATCGTTCTAAGCAAAGGTCTACCAAGAATAATAGGACATGAAGGATTGCAATCTATATCAAGAACAATGAAATCTACGGGCACGTAATTACTATTGGCAACAATAAGAACATCATTAATTCTCCCATAGTTTTCTTAATGGTATAATCCGCAAGATGCAAATTTAAATAACAATCATCAAGCTCATGGAAACCTAACAAATCACACAACGTTTTTGGGATAGTAGAAACACTTGCACTCAAATCAAACAAGGCAAAACATTCATGATCTTTAATTTTTAATTTTAACTGTAGGTTCCCACTCATCATAAAGCTTTCTAGGGATAGAAACTTCTAATTCAAGTTTTCTTCATAAGATTGCATCAAAGCATCAAGTATGTGTTTTGTAAAAGCCTTATTTTGACTATAAGCATGCGGAGAATTTAGTACGGATTGCAACAAGGAAATACAATCTATCAAAGAGCAATTATCATAATTGAATCCCTTGAAATCCAAAATAGTGGGTTCATCACTATGCAAAGTTTTAATCTCTTCAATCCAACTTTTAACAATTTTAGCATCAAGATCTAAAAACTCTGAATAACTGGGACGCCTTTTAACTAAAGTAGACTCATATTCAGTCCCATATTTATCAAGATTCATACTAGAAAACAAGGATCTAATAGGAGACACATCAATAACTTTCAGATCTTCATCTTTATTTTCATGATAACTAGAAGAACACGCTTTCATAAAGCACTCTTTTTTAGCATGCATCCTAGCGGTTCTTTCTTTGCATTCATCAATGGAAATTCTCATGGCTATGAGAGACTCATTGATATCATGCTTGGGTGGAATAGATCTAAGTTTCAAAGAGTCAACCTCAAGAGTAATTCTATTCACCTTCCTAGCTAACTCATCAATCTTAAGCAATTTTTCTTCAAGCAAAGCATTGAAATTCTTTTGCGAAATCATAAACTCCTTAACACTAGTTTCAAATTCAGAGGACACCTTACCAAAATTTCCATAAGAGTTATTGTAGGAATTACCATAATTATTAGAGGAATTACTAGGAAAAGGCCTAGGATTAAAGTTTCCACTATAAGCATTATTACTAAAATTATTCCTACCAATAAAAGTCACATCCAAAGATTCATTATTATTTTCAATCAACGTGGATAAAGGCATATCATTAGGATCAGAAGAAGCACTCTTAGTAGCAAATCATTTCATAAGTTCATCCATCTTCCCACTCAAAACACTAATCTCTTCAATAGCATGCACTTTTTTACTAGTAGATCTTTCGGTGTGCCATTGAGAATAATTAACCATAATATTATCTTGGAGTTTGGTAGCTTCTCCTAAGGTAGTTTCCATGAAAGTGCCTCCTGCGGCCGAATCTAAAAGATTTCTAGAAGCAAAATTGAAGCCACCATAAAAGTTTTGTATAATCATCCATAAGTTCAAACCATGTGTAGGACAATTACGTATCATTAATTTCATTCTCTCCCAAGCTTGTGCAACATGCTCATGATCTAGTGGCTTAAAATTCGTAATATCATTTCTAAGAGAGATAATCTTAGCGGGAGGAAAATACTTAAAGATAAAAGCATCTTTGCACTTATTCCATGAACCAATACTATTTCTAGGCAAAGAGGAAAACCAAGTTTTAGCACGATCTCTAAGTGAAAACGAAAATAGCTTCAATTTAACAATATCATTATCCGTATCCGTCTTCTTTTGCATATCACACAAATCAACAAAGTTGTTCAGATGGTTAGCGGCATCTTCACTAGGAAGGCCAGAAAATTGATCTTTCATGACAAGATTCAACAGAGCAGCATTGATCTCACAAGATTCAGCATTGGTAATAGGAGCAATCGGAGTGCTAATAAAATCATTATTGTTGGTATTTGAAAAGTCACACAATTTGGTATTGTTCTGAGCCATAGTGACAAGCAAGCAATCCAACACACAAGAAAACAAGAAGCAAGCGAACGGTAAACACACGGCAAAAAGAACGACAAATAAAATGGCAAGGGTGAAGTGGGGGAGAGTGATGGCTTCTCGCCCCTCGTTGGTTACACCAAGTGGAAGGTTGAGATGTAGCGTAGCGGCAAATTTCCCTTGGCAAAGATACCAAGGATCAAATCCCGTGAGACTCCGAGGGTCGACAAGTAGGTGTCAACGGCGCTAGAAACTTAGCGGTTGACATGACCTGCACACAGATACAGATAACTTTGCTCCCAACGAGTATAGAGAGGTTGTCAATCCCTCCGGCCTTGTTGTTTACAAAGGATCAAACACAAGAGATAATAATGATAGCTATGACTGCAACTAGGAAATAAAAACGGGAAGTAAATAGAAGGTGTGATCAGCGGTGGTAATATGGACCGGGGTCCCATGATGTTCACTAGTGATATCTCTCTCCCAAAAGATGATAAAATAGCAAAGCGATGTAAAAAAATTACAGCTGGGCAATTGACAGGATTATGTGCGCAAACCAATGCTAACTATGCTGCAAAGAAAGGTAGAGGCTCAAAAGCATGGGCGGTACGCCAAGGCAAGTAGACCGAAATCCATCTGCATCTACTACTAATCATCCACCTTGAGATATCTATCCAGAACATCTCGCTGGTATTAAGTTGTGAATCCCACCCAAAGTGTAAACCCAAAGCAACAGACAACTGCATTAAAAGAACTTTGCGTAAAGTAAACAATCCTTGCACCCGCAAGTACAAGCACCGTTGTTTTCCCCCTTGTGGCAACATCACATCCCCTAGACTCATGTTCTGTCACTCAAGCTAGTCATCAGGGGGCATGAACCCACAATCAAGCATAACGCTCCCTCTTGGAGTTACTACCTACTACTTGGCCAAAGCAATAAACAGCAGCGGAGAACATGCAAGAATTACTCAAGAACAAAGATATAAAAGAGGTGAATCAAATATATTACTCAAACACAATCTGAACATAGTCTCATAATCCATCAGATCCCAGCAAACTCAGCAAAGCAACAGCAGAAAGATTACATATGTGCCTCGATCATGTAGGGCAGCTCACGAGGTCTAAACCATGAAGAGCAAAGAGGGGAGGAGAACATCACATAGCTACTGATCATGGACCCATGGTCCAAGGTGGACTACTCATGACTCATCCGTGAAGCGTCCATGGTGGTGGAGAAGCTCCCGGTGGTGATTCTCCCCTCCAGCAGGGTGCCGGGAAGAGTTCTCCTGATGCTCCTGATCTTGGAAGCGTTGCGGCGGCGGAACAGAGGCGAGATCGCGAAAAAGGGTTATGTCCTCGAGGGTTTCAGGACAAGAGGGATATATATGCGAAGGGGGCAGCCAGAGGCGGAGCAGGGGGCCCAGGCGCCCCCCTAGCGCGGCCAGGGGTGGGGCCGCGCCAGGTGGCCGCCTGGGCCTCCCCTGGCTCCCCTCTGGCCCCGCTTTGGTTCTTTGCGAAGCTTCCTGTACGCTGATTTTTCCTGTATTTTTCCCGGAATTTTTGGGGCACTTTTAATATGGGGGAAACCTGAAATAGAAAAACAGCAGAAAACAGGAACTGGCACTGTGGTGCCCTGAGTTAATAGGTTAGTCCAAATATGATCAAAAGTGTATGGAAGTGCATCAATATCATAGCAATATCACACAAAAGAAGCATGGAGCAAGCAGAAATTATAGATACGTTTTGGACGTATCAGAGAGGAAAACGAGAGGCAAATAAATGTAATGCGAAGGATAAGGGTTTGCGATAGGTACTTGGTATAATAATTTTGCGTAAGCCTCCCCGGCAACGGAGCTAGAAATTCTTGTTGCTACTTCTCGAGCTTGCGTTGTATTCCCTCGAAGAGGTAAGGGTGATGCAGCACGGTAGCGTAAGTATTTCCCTCAGTTTTTGAGAACTAAGGTATTAATCCAGTAGGAGACCAGGCGCTAGTCCCTCGCACCTGCACAAACAAATAAGAACTTCGCAGCTAACGCGATAAGGGTTGTCAATCCCTTTACGGTCACTTACGAAAGTGAGATTTGATAGATAGGATAGTATAATATTTTTGGTATTTTTGGATATAAGAACAGAAAGTAAATAAAGCAAAGTAAAGTAGATGAAAGATTAATATGTTGAGAATAGACCAGGGGCCATAGGTTTGACTAGTGGCTTCTCTCATGATAGCAGAATTCTACGGTGAGTAAACAAATTATTGTTGAGCAATTGATAGGAAAGCGCATAGTTATGAGAATATGTAGGCATGATCATTATATATAGGCATCACGTCCGTGACAAGTAGACCAAAACGATTCTGCATCTACTACTATTACTCCACACATCGACCGCTATCCAGCATGCATCTAGAGTATTAAGTTCATAAGAACAGAGTAATGCTTTGAGCAAGATTACATGATGTAGAGGGATAAACTCAAGCAATATGATATAAACCCCATCTTTTTATCCTCGATGGCAACAATACAATACGTGCCTTGCTGCCCTGCTGTCACTGGGAAAGGACACCGAAAGATTGAACCCAAAGCCAAGCACTTCTCCCATTGCAAGAACTATAGATCTAGTAGGCCAAACCAAACCAATAATTCGAAGAGACTTGCAAGGATATTATAATCACACATAATAAATTTCAGAAAAGAATCAAATATTTCTCATAGATAGTCTTGATCATAAACCCACAATTCATCGGATCTCGACAAACACACCGCAAAAAGATTACATCGAATAGATCTCCTCGAAGATCGAGGAGAACTTTGTATTGAGATCCAAAAAGAGAGAAGAAGCCATCTAGCTAATAACTATGGACCCGAAGGTCTGTGGTAAACTACTCACAACTCATTGGTGAGGCTATGGTGTCGATGTAGAAGCACTCCGTGGTAGATCCCCCCTCCGACGGAGCTCCGGAACAGGCCCCAAGATGGGATCTCACGGGAACAGAAGGTTGTGGCGGTGAAATTAGGGTTTTCTCCATTGCCTCGATGTTTTCAGGGTACATGGATATATATAGGAGGAAGAAGGGCACCGGGGGAGCCAGAGGGGGCCCACGAAGGTGGGGGCGCGCCCAGGGGGAGGGGGCGCGCCCTGGACCCTCGTGGCCGCCTCCTTCGTTCCCTCGCGTGTACTACAAGTCTTCTGGGTAGATACGGTTCCAAAAATCACTCTCCCGAAGGTTTCATTCTGTTTGGACTCTGTTTGATATTCCTTTTCTGCGAAACCCTGAAATAGGCAAAAAAACAGCAATCTGCAATGGGCCTTGGGTTAGTAGGTTAGTCCCAAAAATAATATGAAAGTGTATAATAAAGCCCATTAAACATCCAAAACAGAATATATAATAGCATGGAACAAAAAAAAATTATAGATACATTGGAGACGTATCACCGCATCCTCCTGCCGGACCCTTGGTCCCTGCAGTCTAAGAGCGCGCCCGCGTGAATGCGGAGGTGCAATTAGTCCATGTTGCCGAGCCCCATGCTCCAACTTGGGTAAGGCACATTGTCCATTTCCTCCAAACAAGAGAACCTCCAAAAGAGCAAGATGAGGCTGAAAGAGTAGCCCGGAGGGCTAGTATGTATTAGTTTGTCGATGACACTCTGTACAGAAGGAGGCCCAATGGTGTGAAACTGCAGTGCATTTGCCGAGAAGGAGGAAAGGAACACATGGCCGAGATTCACAATGGCATGTGTGGCTCCCACATTGGATCAAGGGCATTTGTTGGGAAAGCATTCCTGCAAGGATTCTATTGGCCCATAGCCCTCGAAGATGCGGTCGAACTCATCACGAAATGTGATGCCTGCCAATTCCATTCCAAGAACATCCATTTGCCTACCCAAGCTCTTCAGACAATCCCTTTGTCATGGCCAGTTTTCGGTCTGGGGGCTCGATATCCTCGGCCCTTTCCCCTGAGCTGCCGGAGCCTTTGAATTCTTGTTTGTTGCCATCGACAAGTTTACAAAGTGGCCAGAAGTAGATGCCATGAGAAAGGTGACTGCTCAGTGAGCTATCAAGATCTTGAAAGGATTTTTGTGTAGCTTCAGGGTCCCGACACGGATCATCACCGACAACGGCACCCAATTCACGAGCCAAGCCTTCATGCAGTATGTTCATGCCCTCGGAAGCAGGATCTCATTTGCTTTTGTTACACATCCCATAAGCAATGGACAAGATGAGAGGGTGAACATTGAAGTGTTGCGAGGTCTCAAGACAAGAACCTCTGATAAGCTGCAGAAGTGTGGCAGGTGATGGATTGACGAGCTCCCAATAGTTCTCTAGTCCCTCAGAACGACACCAAATCGAGCTACTGGGCAGACTCCCTTCTCCCTCGTCTATGGGGAAGAAGCAGTTATCCCCACGAAGCTCATTTACGGGTCTCCTCGAGTGCCTGCCTACGATGAAGTAGTGCAAGTTCAGCACCGTCGTGACGACACTGTGCTACTCGAGGAGAACCGTCTCTGGGCGGTTACGCGTGCTGCACGCTATCAGCAAGCCCTGCGTCGCTATCATAGTCGCAGGGTTCGTGCCCGGTGTTTTGAGGAAGGCGAGCTTGTCCTTCGGTGCGTTCAGTCGGTCAAGGGTACGAACAAGCTGGCACCAAAGTGGGAAGGCCCTTACTGGGTGGTACGAGTCACGAGACCTGGCGCAGCCCGTCTGGAGACCGGAGATGTCATTCAATTGCAAAACTCATGGAACATTGAGCATATCCACAAGTACTACCCATAAGGTGCGTTTGTCGGGCCCTGCCCAGCAGCCACCCTTTTGTACAGGCCTTGCTTCAGTTGCATGTAACCCCTTGAACAAAAAGCCAGGATAGACCCTGAGCAATAGATAAATGATCAAAGCGCTGCAGAGGGCCCCCCGATAAGATTGCATGCATGCATAAGCATATCATGAGCGTTACATACTCATATAGATTAGATTGCATTTGGCATCATTTCGTCTGCATAAACCACACGTTCTTGCCGTGGACTTGGTTCCCCAAGAGGAGATGAAAGGAGAAGCCAAGTTTGCAATATTCGGCTAGCCAGACAGATAAGTTCTTTCCATTATCCATAAATGTTCTGTCAGTACTTGTTTATAAGGAAACCTCCCTACCTTTTTGAGACTTAGGTGCTCCCATCCTTTGACTCAAACGATGCTTCAGTGGAGGTGGTTACAGTGGCCTTTGGCGAGAAAGGGTTGGCGGGGGGGGGGGGCTAGTCCATCTCGACGGCTTGTACCCAGTAGGATTAATCCCTGGCAACAAGTCTGAGGGTACCGGCAAGGTAGCCTGCTGGGAAAACGTGTTTACTTGAACGTAAAGAGGCATTCCACCTCTGCGTGATCGCACAACACACACAAGTCCTCGGCAAGGTTTATCTTTTCCATTAATATGCTGATCAACAAGTACAAATCTTATAGAGCATTACATGGATAATAGGAATTACATTTATTTGAGCTAAAGTTTGGCAAGTGCCTATAATTTAGAATTGATACAAGATAAGTGTGCCATAATCTCTTTCTCCGTCCCTCCTTTCCCAGGCACTGCAACAGGAGGGGAAGAGGACAAAAGGAGTGCCTAGGCATGGGTGGTGGTGAAGGGATCAGTAGAAGCAATTCCCTAGTCACCGCCACCAAGGTCAGCAGAACGCGGCAGGACGAACGAAGCCGAAAGCCACGAGGAGGCCTACCGGGGATCCCAGTGGAAGACTGCTGGAAGAGGGAAAAGCGCCAAAGGTGAGGGGAAGAGTGCAAGATGAGGCAGCGGACCGCCGACATGGGACGAGGGCATCAATGCCGTCGTATTCCAACTCAAGGGCTGGCCTCCCGCCTCCTCCATCTTCCATCACCATCTTCCCGTCACCGCCGCGATGGGGGGACACGTCGAAAGCTGAGCGCCCACTATGGCCCACGGGTGGCGTGCACCCAGGAGTTGCACGGGGTGATGGGCGTGGCCCGACACTTCCCTCGAAGAAGCGGGAAACGGTAGCGACGTAACCCGGAGCACCTCTGGGGTACCGCTACCCATCTCGACGGGCAGGAAGGTGCCCCCTTCTCTAGCGACAACCCCGACTCCGCTGGAAGAAGCAGTGCTAGGGACGCCTGCATCCCCCAACACTGCACCCCAGGTTGGCACATGCGACTCCGAAGACCTCAGCGACGAGACAATGTACTCCAACAGTCCGTAGCAAAGACCAGCACCCCTCCTTAGGCAACCAGCCCAGGTAGGGGGAGCGAGTGCTTCGCCATCCAAGCGACACTTGCTACCTCCCATGTCCTAGGCACACCGGCCATTGCGTCTTGCTACTTTTCGGACCAGACTCACTCCTCGAGCTCTGGTATGGTCCTTCAGCATCGTCAAACACAAGCTACAGCCTGGGGCCTGGCCCCACGCTCTCTCCTTCGACATAACCAGAAGGACAAGCAATGGAAAAATAAGAAGGTATGGATGAATGCCTTCACTCCCCCTCCGCTTCTCCTTTCTATAGGCGAGATCGAAGTGGGGGCTGATTTCGAGCGGGTAACCACAACCCTCCTCCACCAATCCAGGGAAGCCGCCCCCGCCTTGACGCTCTTCCGCACCGCGCGCCTCCATTACCTACCCTACTCAATGCATGCAGCATACGTGGCTAAGGATGAGGGTGTGATGGGAAGAGTGAATTTGTAGTTACCATTCCATGTGTTAAAGTCATTCACGGGCCATTACAAGGATGACCCCACCAACATTGGCGTTACGCAACGGGCGGAGGAAGTGGAAACTGGCCCAAGCTCAAGTTAATGAAGAAGTTGTTGGGTAATGTAGTAATAATAAAAAAAATCCTACGTGTCACCAAGAACAATCAAGGACATGCTAACAATGAGAGATAGGGAGTGCATCTTCATACCCTTGAAGATCGCTAAGCGGAGCGTTGCAAAGAACACGGTTGATGGAGTCGTACTCGCGGCGATTCAAATCGCGGAAGATCCAATCTAGCGCCGAACGGACGGCGCCTCCACGTTCTACACACGTACAGCTCGGGGACGTCTCCTCCTTCTTGATCCAGCAAGTGGGGAGGAGATGTTTAAGGAGAACTCTGGCAGCACGATGGCATGGTGGCGGTGGAGCTCGTTGTTCTCCGACAGAGCTTCGCCAGGCTCAATTGAGGAGGAGGAGGTGTATGAGGGGGGAGGGCTGCGCCAGGGGCTGAGGTATGGCTACCCTCCCACCCCCTCTATTTATACGGTGAAGTGGAGAGGGGGCTGGCCCCTCTAGATGCATCAGGAGGGGGGCAAGGGGGGTGCTTTCCCCCAAGTTGGTGGGGTGCGCCCCTACCCCTAGGGTTTTAACCCTAGGCGCCTTGGGCCCCTTGGGGGCAGGGGGCGCACCAGTCCACTGGGGGGCTGGTTCCCACCCATATTCGGCCCACTTGGTCCCCCGGGGTAGGTGGACTTTTGTTGGTCCCGGTACAATAGCAATAAACCCCGAAACTTTTTCGGCGACTGAAACTGGACTTCCCATATATAAATCTTCACCTCTGGACTATTCTGGAACTCCTCGTGACATCAGGGATCTCATTCGGGACACCGAACAACTTTAGGTAACCACATACAATTCCTGTTACAACTCTGGCATCACCGAACCTTAAAGTGTGTAGACCCTACGGGTTCGGGAACCATGCAGACATGACCGAGGCACCTCTCTAGTCAATAACTAATAGCGGGATCTGGATACCCATATTAGCTCCCACATGCTCCACCATGATCTCATCGGATGTACCACATTGTCGGGGATTCAATCAATCCCGTATACAATTCCCTTTGTCCATAGGTATGTTACTTTGCCCGAGATTCGATCGTCGGTATCCCCATACCTTGTTCAATCTCGTTATTGGCAAGTATCTTTACTCGTTCTGTAACATGTGATCCCGTGACTAACTCCTTAGTCACAGTGAGCTCATTATGTTGATGCATTACCGAGTGGGCCTAGAGATACCTCTCTGTCATACGGAGTAACAAATCCCAGTCTCGATTCATGCCAACCCAATAGACACTTTCTAAGATACCTGTAGTGCACCTTTATAGTCACCCACTTACGTAGTGAAGTTTGATACACCCAAAGCATTCCTACGGTATCCGGGAGTTGCACAATCTCATGGTCTAAGGAAAATATACTTGACATTAGAAAAGCTCTAGCAAACAAACTACATGATCTTGTGCTATGCTTAGGATTTGTTCTTGTCCATCACATCATTATCCCAACAATATGATCTCGTTATCAACGACATCCAATGTCCATGGTCAGGAAACCACAACTATCTATTGATCAATGAGCTAGTCAACTAGAGGCTCACTAGGGACATGTTCTGGTCTATGCATTCACACATGTATTATGGTTTCCGGTTAATACAATTATAGCATGAACAATAGACAATTATCATGAACAAGAAAATATAATAATAACCATTTTACTATCGCCTCTAGGGCATATTTCCAACAGTCTCCCGCTAGAACTAGAGTCAATAATCTAGTTACATTGTGATGAATCGAACACCCATAGAGTTCTGGTGTTGATCATGTTTTGCTCGTGGAAGAGGTTTTAGTCAATGGATCTGCGACATTCAGATCCGTATGTACTTTACAAATATCTATGCCTCCATCTTGAATATAACCACGAATGGAGTTGAAGTGGCACTTGATGTGCGTGGTTTTCTTGTGAAACCTGGGCTCCTTGGCAATGGAAATAGTTCCAGTGTTGTTACAGAAGAGAGTCATCGGGGCCGACGCATTGGGAATCACTCCTAGGTCGGTGATGAACTCCTTCATCCAAACTCCTTCATGCGCTGCTTCCGAAGCAGCTATGTACTCCTCTTCACACGTAGATGCCACCACGAAGCTTTGCTTGAAACTACACTAGCTGACTGCCCCACCATTCAAAATATAACGTATCCGGTTTCTGACTTGGAGTCATCCGGATCTGTGTCGAAGCTAGCATCGACGTAACCGTTTACGACGAGCTCTTCGGCACCTCCATAAAAGAGAAACATATCCTTACTCCTTTTCAGGTACTTCAGGATATTCTTGACCGATGTCCAGTGTTCCATTCCAGGATCACTTTGGTACCTCCCTACCAAACTTATGGCAAGGTTCACATCAGGTCTGGTACATAGCATGGCATATATAATAGAGCATATGGCTGAGGCATAGGGGATGACACTCATCTTTTTCTATCTTCTTCCGAGGTTGGGCATTGAGCTATGCTCAATCTCACACCTTGCAATACACGCAAGAACCACTTCTTGGACTGATCCATATTGAACTTCTTCATATCTTGTCAAGGTATGTGCTTTGTGAAAGACCAATGAGGCGTCTCAATCTATCTCAATAGATCTTGATGCTTAAAATGTAATCAACTTCTCCAAGGTCCTTCATTGAAAAATACTTACTCAAGTAGGCCTTTATGCTTTCCAAAAGTTATATATCATTTCCCATCAACAATATGTCATCGACATATAATATGAGAAATGCTACAGATCTCCCACTCACTTTCTTGTAAATACATGCTTCTCCATAAGTCTGTATAAACCCAAACACTTTGATCACTTCATCAAAGAGAATGTTCCAACTCCGAGATGATTGCACTAGCCCATAGATTGAGTGCTGGAGCTTGCATACCTTGTCAGCATTCTTAGGATCGACAAAACCTTCCTGCTGCATCATATACAATTCTTCCTTAAGGAAACTATTAAAGAATGTCGTTTTGACGTCCATTTGCCAGATCTCATAATCATAAAATGCAACAATTGCTAACATGATTCAAACGGACTTCAGCATCGCTACAGGTCAGAAAGTCTCATCGTAGTCAACTCATTGAACTTGTCGATAGCCCTTAGCTATAAGCCGAGCCTTATAGACGGTCACATTACCATCCGCGTTAGTCTTCTTCTTAAAGATCCACTTATTCTCTATGGCTTGCCGATCATCGGGCAAGTCCACCAAAGTCCATACTTTGTTCTCATATATGGATCCTATCTCGGATTTCATGGCTTCAAGCCATTTGTTGGAATTCGGGCCCACCATCACTTCTTCATAGTTCGAAGGTTCACCATTGTCTAACAACATGATTTCCAGGACAGGGTTGCCGTACCACTTTGGTGCGAAATGTGTCCTCGTGGACCTACGAAGTTCAGTAGCAACTTCATCTAAAGTTTCATGATCATCATCATTAACTTCCTCTCTAGTCGATGTAGGCACCATAGAAACATCTTCCTGTGTTGTGCTACTCTCCGGTTCAAGAATGGGATAGAATTACCTCATCAAGTTCTACCTTCCTCCCACTTACTTCTTTCGAGAGAAACTCTTTCTCCAGAAAAGATCTATTCTTGGCAACAAAGTTCTTGCCTTCGGATCTGAGGTATAAGATATACAAATCCTATGAAGACGCACTTTTCGATTTGGGTTCGAGCTTTTCAGGTTGAAGTTTCTTGACATAAGCATCGCATCCCCAAACTTTCAGAAACAACAGCTTAGGTTTCTTCCCAAACCATAATTCATACAGTGTCGTCACAACGGATTTAGACGATGCCCTATTTAAAGTGAATGCGGCAATATCTAAAGCATAACCCCAAAATGATAGGGGTAGATCGGTAAGAGACATCATAGATCGCACCATATCCAATAGAGTGTGATTATAAATGTTCGGACACACAATTACGCTGAGGTGTTCCAGGCAGCGTGAGTTGTGAAACAATTCCACATTTCCATTAGTGCGTGCCAAACTCGTGACTAAAATATTCTCCTCCATGATCAGATTGTAAGAACTTTATTTTCATGTCACATTGATTCTCTACATCGCTCTGAAATTCCTTGAACTTTTCAAAGGTTTCAGACTTGTGTTTCATTAAGTAGACTGATACGTCTCCAACATATCTATAATTTTTTTATTGTTCCATGCTATTATATATTGTGTTTTGCATGTTTAATGGGCTTTATTATACATTTTTATATTATTTTTGGGACTAACCTACTAACCCAAGGCCCAGTGCAAATTGCTGTTTTTTGGCCTATTTGATTGTTTCGCAGAAAAGGAATATCAAACGGAGTCCAAACGGAATGAAACCTTCGGGAGAGTTATTTTTGGAACGATATCAACACGGAAGACTTGGAGTACATGCGAGGAAACGAGAGAGGCGTCCACAAGGGCAATGGGCGCACCCAGGGGGTAGGCGCTCCCCCACCCTCGTGGGCCCCCTTTGGCTCCCCTAACGTGCCTCTTCAGCCTATATATACCCTCATACCCTGAAAACATCGAGGAGCACCACGAAACCCTAATTCCACCGTCGCAACCTTATGTACCCGTGAGATCCCATCTTGGGGCCTCTTCCGGAGCTCTGCCGGAGGGGGCATCGATCACGGAGGGCTTCTACATCAACACCATGGCCCCTCCGATGAGTTGTGAGTAGTTTACCACAGACCTTCGGGTCCATAGTTATTAGCTAGATGGCTTCTTCTCTCTCTTTGGATCTCAATCCAAAGTTCTCCTCGATCTTCGAGGAGATCTATTCGATGTAATCTTTTTGCGGTGTGCTTGTCGAAATCCGATGAATTGTGGGTTTATGATCAAGATAATCTATAAACAATATCAGATTCTAAATGAAATCTTTTATGTATGATTATAATATCCTTGCAAGTCTCTTTGTATTATTGGTTTGGTATGTCCTACTAGATCTATAGTTCTTGCAATGGGAGAAGTGCTTGGCTTTGGGTTCAATATTGCGGTGTCCTTTCCCAGTGACAACAGGGGCAGCAAGGCACATATAGTATTGTTGCCATCAAGGATAAAAAGATGGGGTTTATATCATATTGCTTGAGTTTATTGCTCTACATCATGTCATCTTTCTTAAGGCGTTACTCTGTTCTTATGAACTTAATACTCTAGATGCATGCTAGATAGCGGTCGATGTGTGGAGTAATAGAATTAGATGCAGAATCCTTTCGGTCTACTTGTTACAGACGTGATGCCTATATACAATGATCATGCCTAGATATTCTCATAACTATGCGCTTTTCTATCAATTGCTCGACAGTAATTTGTTCAGCCACCGTAGAATTCTGCTATCATGAGAGAAGCCACTAGTGAAACCTATGGCCCCCGGGTCTATTCTCATCATATTAATCTTCCATCAACTATTTACTTTACTTTGCATTATTTACTTTCAATCTCTATACCAAAAATACCAAAAATCTTATCTTATCATATCTATCAGATCTCACTCTCGTAAGTGACCGAGAAGGGATTGACAACCCCCTTTATTGCGTTGGCTACGAGGTTCTTATTTGTTTGTGCAGGTGTGAGGGACTCGCGTGTGGTCTCACACTGGATTGATACTTTGGTTCTAAAAACTGAGGGAAATACTTACGCTACTATGCTTCATCACCCTGTCCTCTTCGAGGGAATACAACACAAGCTCGAGAAGTAGCATAGACATACCCATATCTACTTAAGTCATCAGTGAGGGTGAGAACATAACGATAGCCACCGCAAGCCTCAATGCTCATTGGACCGCATACATAAATATGTATTATTTCCAACAAGTTGGTTGCTCGCTCCATAGTTCTGGAGAACGGAGTCTTGGACATCTTGCCCAGGAGGCATGGTTCACACGTGTCAAATGATTCATAATCAATAGACTGCAAAAGTCCATCTGCATGGAGTTTCTTCATGCGTTTGACACCAATATGACCAAGGCGGCAGTGCCACAAGTATGTGGGACTATCATTATCAACCTTACATCTTTTGGCATTCACACTATGAATATGTGTAACATCACGTTCGAGATTCAATAAAAATAAAACGTTGACCAGCGGGGCATGAGCATAAAACATATCTCTCATATAAATAGAACAACCACTATTCTTGGATTTAAATGAGTAGCCATCTCGCATCAAACGAGATTCGGATACAATATTCATGCTCAAAGCTGGTACTAAATAACAATTATTGAGGTTTAAAACTAATCCCAAAGGTTGATGTAGAGGTAGCGTGCTGACGGCAATCACATCAACCTTGGAACTATTCCCGATGCGCATCGTCACCTCGTCCTTCGCCAGTCTCCGCTTATTCCACAGCTCCTATTTTGAGTTACAAATGTGAGCAACCGCACCGGTATCAAATACCCAGGAGCTACTACGAGCGCTGGTAAGGTACACATCAATAACATGTATATCATATATTCCATTGACGTTGCCATCCTTCTTATCCGCTAAGTACTTGGGGCAGTTCCGCTTCCAGTGACCATTTCCCATGCAATAAAAGCACTCAGTCTCAGGCTTGGGTCCATTCTTTGGCTTCTTCCCGGCAACTGACTTATCGGGTACGGCAACTCCCTTGCCGTCCTAATGTCCACTACACAACTTGTTCTTGTAGACTCGTGCTGGGCCTCCAAGAACAGAGTTTTGTCGGACAGTAGCAAATTTCCCTCAAGTGGATAACCTAAGGTTTACCAATCCGTGGGAGGTGTAGGATGAAGATGGTCTCTCTCAAACAACCTTGCAACCAAATAACAAAGAGTCTCTTGTGTCCCCAACACACCAAATACAATGGCAAATTGTATAGGTGCACTAGTTCAGCGAAGAGATGGTGATACAAGTGTAATATGGATAGTAGATATTGATTTTTGTAATAGTAAAAATAAAAAACAGCAAGGTAGCAAGAAACGAAAGTGAGCACAAACGGTATTGCAATGCTTGAAAATGAGGCCTAGGGTGTGTACTTTCGCTAGTGCAATCCCTCAACAATCCTAATATAATTGGACCACATAACCATCCCTCAACGTACAATGAAGAATCACTCCAAAGTTCCTATCTAGCGGAGAACATAAGAACAATTTTTTGTAGCTATCATTTCCGATCGATCTATCCAAGAGTTCGTACTAGAATAACACAAGTTATTCTTTCCGATCAATCTATCAAGAGTTCATACTAAAATAACACCAATGCAAATTCATATTCATAATAGTCAATCCATCACAAAGATCTTCAAAGAGTGCCCCAAGATTTCTACCGGAGAAACAAAGACAAGAACGTGCATCAACCCTTATGCATAGATTACCCCAATGTCTCCTCGGGAATCCATGAGTTGAGTGTCAAAACATATATCAAGTGAATCAATACGATACGCCATTGTCACCACGAGGATTCAATTGCAAGACATATATCAAGTGTTCTCAAATCCATAAAAGTATTCAATCTGATAACAATGAAATCTCAAAGGGAAAAACTCAATTCGTCACAACAAGATAGAGAGGTGAAAACACCATATGATCTGATTATATGAACAAAGCCAGTGATACATCAAGATTGTGCATCTCAAGAACACGAGAGAGAGAGAGAGAGATATTAAACACATAGCTACTGGTACAAACCCTCAGCCCCGAGGGTGGACTACTCCCTCCTCACCATGGTGGCCCCCGAGATGATGAAGATGGCCACCAGTGATGATTTCCCCCTATGACAGAGTGCCGGAAAGGGCTCCAGATTGGATCTCATGGACTACAGAGCCTTGCGGCAGTGGAACTTCTGATCTAGGTTAACCCCGAAGGGTTTCAGATTTGGGAATTTATAGAGCGAAGAAGGGGTGCGGGAAGCCACCGAGGTGGGCACAACCCACCTGGGCACGCCTAGGCCCCCAGGTGCGCCCTGGTGGGTTGTACCCCCCTCGGGGAACCCCCCAGGTGCTGCTCTGGCCCATCGGCAGTCTTCTGGTCTATAGAAAATCAACAAAAAGTTTTGCGGTGTTTGGATTCCGTTTGATATTGATTTCCTGCGATGTAAAAAACAAGCAAAAAATAACAACTGGCATTGGGCACTTGGTCAATAGGTTAGTCTTAGAAAATGATATAAAGTTGCTATAAAATGATTGTAAAACATCCAGGAATGATAATAAAACAGCATGAATACTTCATATATTATAGATACGTTGGAGACGTATCAGCATCCCCAAGCTTAATTGCTACTCGTCCTCGAGTAGATAAATGGTAAAAGAAATAATTTATGAAGTGTGAATGCTAGAAAAGTGCACAAGTTTGATCAATGACAATTTCAATCACTTTTCCTAGCATCATAACAAAAATTCTTTCCTATAAAACTTCTCATGTGAGAGTAGCAACCAATTCACTTGTTAAGGTTCAAACAATGAATTCTCTTGAAACTCAACAACCTATGTTCTCAGTCACCAAGCAATTGTAATTCAACTTATTCAACAGAGTTTAAGTAAGAGCTCCACATACTCAACCATCATATAGTCTTCTATGATTCCTAAGACTCACCGAATACACATGAGCAAAATGTTTCAACCAGACACATAGAAAGATAGGGGCTTGTAATTTCGCCTCCCAACTTATTCACCTTTGGGTGATGTCAACAATAATAACTCATGCTACCCATATTCAGCCGGACATATGTGCCTAGATCTTTCCTCACCACATGATGCTTGCCAAAATAGAAAACTAAAAAGGAATAGAGAGAAAAACTTTGACTCTTTGCATAAAAGTAAATACTGAAAAATAAAAGATAGGCCCTTCACAAAGGGAAGCAGAGGTTGCCATGCGCTTTTTTGTTTGTATGCTCAATCCCTTAGTGCAAAAGAACGTCACATTATATTGCCCCTTATGATAGCGACCTTTATTATGCAGTCTATCGCTTTTATTCTTTGCCATCACAAGTTCGTACAACGCTCAATTTTCTCTTACACTAAATGATCTAACACTTTTAGAAGCAATTTTTATTACCTTTTTGCACCGATGACAACTTACTTGAAGGATCTTGCTCAATCCTTAGGTAGGAATGGTGGACTCTTGAAGATAGGATTTGGGTTTAAGGGTTTTTGTATGCACAAGTAGTATCTCTACTTGGTGTGGAATTTTTGTCTAGCAAAGATGGGGGGCAAGCACCACATTTTGAAGGATCTATCACAATATAACTTCTATGTGAATATGAACAGACATAAACCATTACATTGTCTTCCTTGTCCAACATCAACAATTTTGGCATATAATATTTTTACGGGGGCACACAATAATAAAAGATTTCCAAGATAGTGTATTTTCATGTGAAAGTTTTCTTCCTTATACTAATTATCCGTGAATTGCTTGTATGACCAATATTTTGATTGTCAAGCCTCGAAATATTTCACTTTCTAAACCCAATGTGAAGCTACCACTAGGCATGATATGATTTCAACTTCATGACATTCAATTTATTCAAGAATTTACTCATAGGATATATGTGAAGCACAAAAGTAAATGACAAGCTACTCCAAAAAGATATAAATGAAGATCATGAGCATAATATTTGTTTCTCTCAAATTAATTTAAGTGAAGAAAGAGAGAATTTCTTCAAAAATACTAAAGCACACCGTGCTAAAAAAGATATATGTGAAGCACTAGAGCAACAACTCCAGAAAAGAGCTTCGTTGACGGGATGTGAATGCCGCCTACCTAGCCTCCCTGGCAACTATTTGGGGGCTCTATTTTATTTAAAAACTTTCGGGATCTAAGTATTTTATTAAAACAACAAGCAAACAAAATAAAAGGACATTTCAAGAATAGCACATTTCACGTGAAGAAGCAAAAACTTAGGATCAACCGATACTAACCGATAATTGTTGACGAAGAAAGGTTGGATGCATATAGGGGCATCCCCAAGCTTAGATGCTTGAGACTTGTTGAAATATTATCTTGGGGTGCCTTGGGCATGCCCAAGCTTGAGATTTTGTGTCTCCTTAATTCTTCTCATATCACGGTTTTCCTAAATCTCAAAAACTTCATCCACACAAAACTCAACAAAGAACTCGTGAGATAAGTTAGTATAAATCAATGCAAAACCTTATCATTCTCTACTATAGATAATCACTAAAATTATTATTTAACATTGCATACTAAATGCCTCTGCATATTTAATACTCCCATCCTCAAATAGAATCATTAAACACGCAAACATAAGCAAATAATGCAAACATAACAACAATCTGTCTAAACAGGACAGTCTATAAAGAATGCAAGAGCATCCATACTTCTCTAACTAAAAAAATTCAAAAATTTTAACACACTATATAAAATTTGTCATAGCTTTCTGTGCAAAAAAATTCAACCTTTTATCACATTTTGACTTTTCTCGGGAATTTTTACAACAGCGACAAACTTTCTGTTTTCAAACAACAACATGTAGACTTTCAAAATAAGCATGGTAAAGGCTATCCTTGACACTTTTATTGAAATAAAAGGTACAAAACATTATTATAAATACCAGCAAGCAATTCCTAACAAAATAAAATGATGCCCTAAGAAAAACACATATCATGTGACGAATAGAAGTATAGCTACAAGTGAGGTTACCGATAATGTTGAAGACGAAAGAGGGGATGCCTCCCGGGGCTTCCACATGCTTAGTTGCTTGGGTATTCCTTGAATATTACCTTGGGGTGCCTTGGGCATCCCAAAGCTTAGGTTCTTGCCGCTCCTTATTCTCCTCATATCGATATCTCACCCAAAACTTGAAAACTTCAATCACACAAAACTTAACGGAACTTCGTGAGATGGGTTAGTATGATGAAACAAATCATTCACTTTGGTGATGTCAAAGACAAGATTCATAATTGTTTCCACACAATGCCTACTGTAGCATAATATTTCTACAATTTATATTGATCAATATAAACAATAGAAACTAGAAAACAATCAAACTATGCTTTGAAAACAGAATCTGTCAAAACAGAACAGTTTGTAATTATCTGGACAACCACCATACTTATTCAAATCTAACAATTATGAAAAATAGGACAACATAGGCAATTTGTATACCAATCTTATGAAAAATAATCAACTAAAAATACTCTTATGTAAAAAATGATAATTTTTTTCATGAGCGCAAAAGTTTATGTTTTTCAGCAAGATAATATCTACTATCACCCAACATGATCCTAAGGCTTTGCTCGGTACTTTATAGAAACAAAAGCTATAAAACATGATTACTATAGTAGCTTAACCATGTGAACACACAAAAATGGTAGGTATAAGTGTTGGGTTGTCTGCCAACAAGCGCTTTTCTTTAATGCCTTTTAGCTAGGCATGATGATCACAGTGATGCTCACATAAAAGATATGAATTGAAACATGCAAGAGAGCATCATGAATCATATGGAAAGCACATTTAAGTCTAACCCTCTTCCTATTCATAGGTATTTTGTGAGCAAACAAATTATGGGAGCAAGAATCAACTAGCATAGGAAGGCAAAACAAGCAAAACTTCAAGAGTTTCAACACATAGAGAGGAAACTTGATTTTATTGCAATACCTACAAGCATATGTTCCTCTCTCATAGTAATTTTCAGTAGAATCATGAATGAATTAAACAATATAGCATCACATAAATCATTCTTTTCATGATGCAAAAGCATAGAAATTTTGCTACTCTCCACATAAGCAAATTTATTCTCATGAATAGTGGTGGGAGCAAAATCAACAAAATAACTATCATGAGATGGAAAATTAAAGTCATGATGACAAGTTTCTTGGTTATCATTATCCAATAGAGCATACATGTCATCACCATAATCATCATAGATAGCAACTATGTTATCATAGTCAATTGAAACATCCTCCAAAGTAGTGGATTCATCACTAAATAAAGTCATGACCTCTCCAAATCCGCTTTTATCAAGATAATCATCATAAATAGGAGGCATCCTACCATTATAACAAATATCCACATCAAATCTTGGGGGGCTAAAAATATCATCTTCATCAAACATAGCATCCCCAAGCTTATGGCTTTGCATATCGTTAGCATCATGGATATTTAATGAATTCATACTAACAACATTGCAATCATGCTCATCATTCATTCCAAGCATTTCATTGAATTCTTCTTCTATCAATTGAGCACAATTTTTCTTCCCAGCATTTTCATGAAAGACTTTATAGAGATGAATAATATGATGCAACCTCAATTCCATTTTTTTCTTTTATGAAACCAAACTAGTGTTAAAAGAAGAAACTAAAAGATTCGATTGCAAGATCTAAAGATATACCTTCAAGCACTCACCTCCCCGGCAACGACACCATAAAAGAGCTTGAAGTATACTACACAACTTGATCTAGTAGACTCGTGTTGGGCCTACAAGCGCAGAGTTTTGTAGGACAATATCAAATTTCCCTCAAGTGGATGACCTAAGGTTTATCAATCCTGGGAGGTGTAGCATGAAGATGGTCTCTCTCAAATAACCCTGCAACCAAATAACAAAGAGTCTCTTGTGTCCCCAACACACTCAATACAATGGCAAATTGTATAGGTGCACAATTTCGGCGAAGAGATGGTGATACAAGTGTAATATGGATTGTAGATATTGATTTTTGTAATAGTAACTATAAAAAACAACAAGGTATCAAGTAACAAAAGTGAGCACAAACGGTATTACAATGCTTGAAAATGAGTCTTAGGGTACGTACTTTCGCTAGTGCAATCTCTCAACAATCATAATGTAATTGGATCACATAACCATCCCTCAATGTGCAATGAAGAATCACTCCAAAGTTCCTATATAGCGGAGAACATAAGAAGAAGTTGTCTGTAGCTATTCTTTCCGATCGATCTATCCAAGAGTTCATACTAGAATAACACAAGTTGCTCTTTCCGATCGATCTATCAAGAGTTCGTACTAAAATAACACCCAAAAAAATTTATATTCATAATAGTCAATCCAACACAAAGAACTTCAAAGAGTGCCCCAAGATTTCTACCGGAGAAACAAAGACAAGAACATGCATCAACCCCTATGCATGGATTACCCCAATGCCACCTCGGGAATCCGCGAGTTGACTGCCAAAACATATATCAAGTGAATCAATACGATACCCCATTGTCACCACGAGTATTCAATTACAAGACATATATCAAGTGTTCTGAAATCCATAAAAGTATTGAATAAAATAACAACGAATTCTCAATGGGAAAAACTCAATTCATCACAAGAAGATAGAAAGGGGAAAACACCATATGATCTGACTATATTAACAAAGCCCGCGATACATCAAGGTTGTGCATCTCAAGAACACGAGAGAGAGAGAGAGAGAGAGAGAGAGAGAGAGAGAGAGAGAAAGAGAGAGAGAGAGATTAAACACATAACTACTAGTACAAACCCTCAGCTCCGAGGGTGGACTACTCCCTCCTCACAATGGTGGCCGCCAGGTTGATGAAGATGGCCACCGGTGATGATTTCCCCCTCCGTCGGAGTGCCGGAAAGGGCTATAGATTGGATCTCATGGACTACAGAGCGTTGCGGCGGTGGAACTTATGATCTAGGTTAACCCCGAAGGGTTTTGGATTATTTGTGAATTTATAGGCAAAGAAGGGGTGCGGGAGGCCACCGAGGTGGGCACAACCCACATGGGCGCGCTTAGGCCCCCAGGCACGCCTGGGTGGGTTGTACCTCCCTCGGGGCACCCCTAGGTACTGCTTTGGCTAATCGGAAGTCTTCTGGTCCATAAAAAATCCACAAAAAGTTTTGCGGTGTTTCGACCCCGTTTGATATTGGTTTCTTCCGATGTAAAAAGCAGGAAAAAAAACTAGCACTGGGCACTGGGTCAATAGGTTAGTCCTAAAAAATGATATAAAGTTGCTATAAAATGATTGTCAAACATCCAAGAATGATAATAAAACATCATGAATACTTTATAAATTATAGATACGTTGGAGACGTATCACATCCTTCTTTAAGTTCTTCTTACCCTTGCCTTTCTTGAAACTAGTGGTCTTATTTACCATCAACACTTGATGTTCCTTTTTGATCTCCACCTCTGCTAATTTCAACATCGAATATAACTCAAGAATGGACTTCTGCATCCCTTGCATATTGAAGTTCATCACAAAGCTCTTGTAGCTAGGTGGAAGCGACTGGAGGATTCTGTCAATGACCGAGTCATCTGGAATATTAACTCCCAGCTGAGACAAGTAGTTGTGCAACCCAGACATTTTGAGTATATGCTCACTGCCAGAAGTGTTTTCCTCCATCTTACAATTGAAGAACTTGTCGGAGACTTCATATCTCTCAACCCGGGCATGAGCTTGGAAAACCATTCTAAGCTCTTGGAACATCTCATATGCTCTGTGTTTCTCAAAACGCTTTTGGAGCCTCGGTTCTAAGCTGTAAAGCATGCCACACTGATCGAGGGAGTAATCATCAATACACGACTGCCAGGCATTCATAAAGTATTGAGTCGATGGTAAAATGGGTGCGTCACCTAGCGGTGCTTCAAGGACATATGCTTTGTTGGAAGCTATGAGGATGATCCTTAAGTTACGTACCCAATCCGTATAGTTGCTTCCATCGTCTTTCAGCTTGGTTTTCTCTAGGAACGCGTTGAAGTTGAGGGCAACATTAGCGTGGGCCATTGGATCTACAAGATAGTTTTTAAAGACAATTTTCGAATTAGTTCATGATAATCAAGTTCGTCTAATAAAATTATTTAATGAAATCCCACTCAGATAGACATCCCTCTAGTCATCTAAGTGATACATGATCCAAATCAACTAGGCTGTGTCTGATCATCACGTGAGACGGACAAGTCATCAACGGTGAACATCTCCATGTTGATCGCATCTACCATACGACTCATGTTCGACCTTTCGGTCTCTCGTGTTCTGAGGCCATGTATGTACATGCTAGGCTCGTCAAGTTAAGCTAAGTGTTTCACACGTGTAAATCTGGCTTACACCCTTTGAAACACGTGGTGCTTTGAAACAACGAACGTTAGAATCTATCATGCCCGATCATCACGTGGTGCTTTGAAACAACGAACGTTCACAACGGTTCACACTTAGGGGGAACACATTTCTTGAAATTTTAGTGAGGGGTCATCTTATTTATGCTACCGTTGTTCTAAGCAAATAAGATATAAACATAATAAACATCACATGCAAATCATAAAGTGACATGATATGGCAAATATCATCTTGCGCCTTTGATCTCCATCTTCGAGGCGCGACATGATCACCATCATCACCGGCATGACACCATGATCTCCATCACCATGATCTGCATCATCGTGTCTTCATGAAGTTGTCTCGCCAACTATTACTTCTACTACTATGGCTAACGATTAGCAATAAAGTAAAGTAATTACATGGCGTTTTTATTGGCTCGTAGATCATACAATAAATTAAGACAACTCCTATGACTCCTGCCGGTTGTCATACTCATCGACATGCAAGTCCTGATTCCTATTACAAGAACATGATCAATCTCATACATCACATATATAATTCATCACATCCTTTTGGCCATATCACATCACATAGCATACCCTGCAAAAAACAAGTTAGACGTCCTCCAATTGTTGTTGCATGATTTACGTGGTAGCTATGGGTTTCTAGCAAGAACGTTTCTTACCTATGCAAAAGCCACAATGGTGGTATGCCAATTGCTATTTACCATTCATAAGGACCCTCTTCATCAAATCTGATCAGACTACAGTGGGAGAGACAGACACCCGCTAGCCACCTTATGCAACAAGTGCATGTCAGGCGGTGGAACCAGTCTCACGTAAGCATATGTGTAAAGTCGACCCGTGCCGCTTCATCCCACAATGCCGCCGAATCAAGAGAGGACTAGTAACGGCAAGAAAATTGACCAAATCATCGCCCACTATTACTTGTGTTCTACTCGTGCATAGAATCTAGGCATAAACCTAGCTTATGATGCCACTGTTGGGTAACGTAGTAATAATTCAAAAAAATTCCTACGTGTCACCAAGATCAATCTAGGAGATGCTAGCAACGAGAGACAGGTAGTGCATCTTCATACCCTTGAATATCGCTAAGAAGAAGCGTAGCAAAGAACACGGTTGATGGAGTCATACTCGCGGCGATTCAAATCGTGGAAGATCCGATCTAGCGCCGAACGGACGGCGCCTCCACATTCAACACACATACAACCCGGGGACGTCTCCTCCTTCTTGATCCAACAAGGGGGG
>LR738710.1:381764819-381793487 GCA_902687465.1 Secale cereale | reverse complement strand
TCCGGCAGCATGACAATGTGGTGGCGGTGGAGCTCGTGGTTCTCCGACAGAGCTTCGCCAAGCTCAACGGAAGAGGAGGAGGTGTAGGAGGGGGAGGGATATGCCAGGGGCTGAGGTATGGCTACCCTCCCACCCCCCTCTATTTATAGGGTGAAGGGGAGAGGGGGCCGCTCCCCTAGATGCATCTAGAGGGGGGGCGACCAAGGGGGGTGCTTGCCCCAGAAGTTGGTGGGGGCACCCCCACCCCTAGGGTTTCAAACCTAGGCGCCTGGGCCGCTCGGGGGGGGGGGCACTAGCCCACCAGGGGGGCTGATTCCCACCCATATTCAGCCCACTTGGTTCAACGGGGCTGGTGGCCCCTCCCGGTGGACCCTTGTAACCATTTCAGTGGTCTCGGTACAATATCGATAACCCCCGAAACTTTTCCGGCGACTGAAACTGGACTTCCGATATACAAATCTTCACCTCCGGACCATTCTGGAACTCCTCGTGATGTCTGGGATCTCATCTGGGACTCCGAACAACTTTTGGTAACCACATACAATCCCCATTACAACTCTGGCATCATCGAACCTTAAGTGTGTGCACCCTACAGGTTCGGGAACCATGCAGACATGACCGAGACACCTCTCCGGCCAATAACCAATAACGGGATTTGGATACCCATATTGGCTCCCACATATTCCATGATGATCTCATCGGATGAACCACAATGTCGGGGATTTAATCAATCCTGTATACAATTCCCTTTGTCCATCGGTATGTTACTTGCCCGAGATTCGATCGTTGGTATCCCCATACATTGTTCAATCTCATTACCGGCAAGTTTCTTTACTCGTTCCGTAACACATGATCCCGTGACTAACTCCTTAGTCACATTGAGCTCATTATGATGATGCATTACCGAGTGGGCCTAGAGGTACCTCTCCGTGATATGGAGTGACAAATCACGGTATCGATTCGTGCCAACCCAATAGACACTTTTGGAGATACCTGTAGTGCACCTTTATAATCACCCAGTTATGTTGCGACGTTTGATACACCCAAAGCATTCCTACGGTATCCGGGAGTTGCACAATCTCATGGTCAAACGAAATGATGATTGACATTAGAAATGCTCTAGCAAATGAACTACATGATCTTGTGCTATGCTTAGGATTGGGTCTTTTCCATCACATCATTCTCCTAATGACGTGATCCTGTTATTAACGATATCTAATGTCCATGGTCAGGAAACCACAACCATCTATTGATCAACGAGCTTGTCAACTAGAGGCTCACAAGGGACATGTTGTGGTCTATGTATTCACACATGTATTATGGTTTCCGGTTAATAAAATTATAGCATGAACAATAGACAATTATCATGAACAAGAAAATATAATAATAAACATTTTATTATTGTCTCTAGGGCATATTTCCAATAGAAGCAAGTGAAACACTCACCCATGCATGTGCACTAGTTAGAGCCTACCCCGGCGACGCGCAGCGATGCGACTGTGCTAGGCTCGGGAGCTTCTGTTGGTGCAATAGACCTTGGGTCCATTGCCCCAAACTATGCACAGGCTCAAGGGCAAGTTTACAGCAACACACACCAGAGCAAGACATGAAGAGATCAGCTCGTTGAGGAGTCAGAGGACTGGTCAAGGAGATCAAGACAACAAAGACTAGCCCAAGATGCTAGATGCCACCAGAAGAAGAACCATCCTTGCCGGTCATGCGAGCCTGGCAAGGAGCCGTATTCCCCCGGCAGCAAGCCACCAAGATCGCCCCGGCAGGCTTGCCGAGGCTCGCGGAGGTAAAACTCTACCTTGCGACGGCGCCCATCACTGATCAGTGCGGTGTCAAGCTCCATGGTGGCTTAGTGGTTGCCTCTTTCTACGTGGTAGCCATCTCCTACCACAAGAACCACCAAATAAAACCCATCCAGAGACATGTCAAACAAGAATGAACGCACCTGGCAAAACAGCCTGGCAAGGCTTGCCAGACGAGCTATGATGTGACACTAAGCGGTGCATTTAATGCACTCTGTCAGCTGCAGAGTTAGGTATGATAGCACTGTTTGCTATCTAATCAGTTTGGAAAGACTAATTTGCCACTGTGGTGACCCCTTAACCTATAAAAGGAGACCCATGGCAAACAATGCTATCATACCTAATTTTGCGGGCTGACAGGGTGCATTAAATGCACTGCTTATTGTCACATCACTGGTTTCCCAGAAAGGCTTGCCGGGATATCTTGCCAGCTCCGTGTCTATTCTCTTGACACGTCGCAGGATGGGTGTAATCTGTGGGTTTCTCCTATAGGAAATGGCTGGCATGTGGCAAATGGCTACCACTTAATCATCTTGCGGCTTGACATCACATTGATAGACGACGTGGCTCATGCTTGAGTGATTGGTAGGATGGTTTTGCCTCCGCAAGCCCTGGCACGCCCTGTCGAGGTGTTTCTGTTATCTGTTTCTAGGGGTGGCCTCGCCCCTTGCCGCGCTCGCCTGCCCGGCAAGGAAGGCTTTTCTCTTGGTGATATCATGCTTCTCTGGATCGACATTGGTCTCTCTGGGCTGCATGTTGGCTCTTTGAATCTCTTGGTTTCTTGTACTCTGACATGGGTTGGTGCTTCAATCTTGTCCTTGTGCCTGTGCACGGTCTGCGCAACACACCCAGGGTATGTTGCACTGACAAAAGCCCCCAGGCCTGCCCCGATCGCGCTGCTAAGCGTCGTCGGGGTAGGGCCTAATAAGTGCACATGTAGGGTTGCTGAAGAGGCTGGTTACTTGAGGTCTTCATTGCTGCTTCATCAGCCTTGATTCCCTACCAGTTTCCGGTTTCCCCGCATGTGGTGTAAAGCCAATAGTGGCGGGGCCGCTCCATCGATGGCCCATGAATGACTTTAACGCATGGGGTAGAAAATGCCAATCTACTCTTCCCACATCGCGCTCTTATCCTCAGCCACGTATGTTGTATGCATCACGTGGGGTAGGTAACGAAGGCGGGTGGCATGGGACAGCATCATGGTGAGGGCCCGGTCGTCTTGAATTGACGGAGGAGGATGGTGGCCGCCCATTGATGGAGCAACCCTCCTCCTCGTTCTGCCTATAAAAGAGAGGGGTGGAGGAGGCAGAGACATCCACCTTTGAATTCCTCCTCTTTTCATCTTCCGCCTTTGCTATCTATGTCGAAGTGAGGGGCCTGGGGCCAGCCCCGGGCTCCTTCTTGGGGCCATTGTTGCCTCATGTTGGTGCTGATGCTCGGGGAGTGAGCCTGCTCCCTAGCGTGGCGAACTTCTTGGTTTCTTCTGAGCTCGGCTAGGAGGCGGGGCTGGAGATCGTTGGTAATCCCAGCACTGCCCCTCCCAGAAGTCTTGGGGCTGATGTCGATGAGAGGCGTGCCTTCCTGCCCGCCGGGGTGGGGAGCAGCACGCCTCCAGCCCCCTGGCCATCTTGGCCGTTCACTGTTTCTCCGCTGGAGGCGCCGGACTTTGCCTCGGCCTCTCCCCGGAGCGGTGTTGACGGAGATGAAGCCTGGGGAGAAGGAGAAGATGGGAGGGAGGCCGTCTAGTAGGAGCACGACCGCATCGACGCGTTACTCTCATACTGGCGACCTACTGCTCTTTTGTATGACTCTTCCCCCTTTTCTCGGTGCCGTCATCATCGTTTCTTCCGGCTGCCGGGAAAAGGCTCGTCCCCCTGGTGCTTCCGCTTCCTTTTGCGGTCTTCTGGCTGGGCTCCGGCGTCTTCCCCTGCCAGTGCCTGTGTTGGAGCCCCCCACCTATCCTTGGAGGTGGTGACCAGGGGGCCGAGGAGGTGCCCCGCACGTCTTCCTCCATCGCAGCCTCGCCACTCCTGATCTTGTCAGGTTGGGCTAACCAGTTCCCGACGAGGATCGGGGTGGCATTGTGCCGGTGCATCGCCGTCCTCTTCTCTTCCCACCGCGCTACCTGGGATAAGAGGGACATGGAGAGGAGTTTACATGGCACTTATCTTTTTTCAATCTTAAACCTGTAGGCAATCGCCAAATTTTAATTTAAATAATGTAATCCCTCAAGTCCATCTTTGTGTTCTGTGGTGCTTGTTCTTGTATTAGCATATGAAAGAAAAAGATAAACCTTGCCGGGGACCCGTGCATGTGTATTTCCATGCAGAGGCTAGATGCCTCTTTAATGTGAATACACGAGTTTTCCCGGCAAGCTACCTTCCCAGCACCCTTTTTGTCTGCCGGAGAAGCATATCTGCCGGGGAACAGACAAAGGGGGCCAACCCCCCACCAACTTCTTTTCACCAAGGGCTACTACAACCATCCTCACCGAAGCAACGTTCGAGTGTGGGATGGGAGCACCCAAGCCTCAAGAGAGTGGTGAGGTTTTCTTATGCAAAAGTTATAGCTTATAGAACACTAACGGAAATGAGGTAGAACTAATCTATGTGGCTTGCTGGGGATTGCAGTGCCGTGCAATCTTCTCACTCCTGGTCGAAGCTAAGTTCACGGCATGAACCTGCAACTTCATGTAGGAAGACACACTTCAATTTCACATCGTTGGGCCTCCTTCTAATAGAGTGTCATCGACAAACTGATACACACTAGCCCTCCGGGCTACTTTTTCAGCTTCATCTTGGTAGCGAGGGAGTTCTTTGGTTTGGAGGAAGTGGACAATGTGCCTTGCCCAATCTGGAGCCTGGGGCTCGGCAACGAGGACTAGTGGCACTTCCTCTGCCACGGGAGCATCAGCCTCATTCGTGGGGTCCATTAGCCTGTCTGGAGGGGGTGGTCCGGCAGGTTGTGAGGAGTTGTTTCCGGTAGGTTCTCTGCCGGGAGAGGACGGCTCGATCGGGAGAGGCTTACCGTATTCTAACTTTCTCCTTTTCCGGGGCATTGTTGCTAGTGATATGGAGGGCTGAGAGATGGAGAACAAAAGTTCCTAGTTCTAAAGGAAGCTTCTGCGCAACACACTTTGATAGGTGATCAACTACGCTATTTTCTGCATGGGGTATGTGCTCTGTTTGCAACCCGTCAAAGTGCTCCTCCAACCTCCTCACTTCCTTGATGTATGCCTCCATCAATGGACTTTGGTAATATTTGTTGACTTGTCTCACCACAAGTTGTGAATCTCCTCGAATGATCAACTTCTTAATTCCCAATTCTGATGCAATTCTAAGCCCAGCAAGGAGCCCTTCATACTCAGCTGTATTGTTGGTTGCTTCTTCCTGGGCAAAATGCATTTGGATGACGTACTTCAAGTGCTCCACGGAGGGGCAACAAGAAGCATGCCAGCCCCTGCACCTTGTAGGAAAAAAGCACCATCAAAGTACATAATCCATTCTTGGGGTGATTTGCCGGAGGTAGCTGTCTCTGTCACTTCCTCATCAGGGGTTGGCTTCCATTATGCAATAAACTCTGCCAGTGCCCTACTCTGAATAGTTGATGTGCTCTCAAACTTCAAACCAAAGCTGGATAACTCCAAACCACACTCCATTATTCTGCCAGTAGCCTCAGGGTTTCAGATTATCCTTTGAACCAGAAAACGAGTGAAAACCATGATCTCGTGGGCTTGGAAGTAGTGGCGCAGTTTTCTTGAGGCCATAACGAGACCAAAGATCAACTTTTGCACACTAGAGTACCTCGATCAAGCCCCCTGTAACAAGGAGCTGACGAAGTACACTGGCCGCAACACCACTTTCTTCCTTGCCGCGTCCATGGGGTTGCTCTCATTGCCGTACTCATTGTTAGCCTGATCCTTCGCCGACTCTGTTGTTTTCTGCTCGCTCTCTGCCTCATCCACTTCTTGCTGCGCTACCAAGGCCACACTAGCCACTTGGTTGGTTGCAGCCAAGTATAGAAACAATGCTTCTTGGGGTTTGGGCGCAACCAACATGGGTATAGACGAAAGTTAGGCCTTCAACTCCTGTAGGGCTGCATCTGCTTATGGGGTCCACTTCATAGACCCTGCCTTCTTCAAAATCTTAAAGAACAACAGGGCACACTCGGTAGACTTGGAGATGAATCTGCTCGGCACAGGAACACATCCTGTTAAGCGCGTCACATCCTTAAATATCCTTGGCGCTTGGATCTGCTCAATGGCTTTGATTTTGTCGGGGTTGGCATTGATCCCCCGGTGGGATACAAAGAACCCAAGTAGCTTGCCGGAGGGAATACCAAACACAAACTTCTCCGAATTAAGCTTTAGATTGATCTTGCGCAGATTAGCAAATGTTTCCTCCAAATCCTAGATAAGGGTGGACTTATCCTTGGTTTTGACCACGATATCATCCATATAGGCTTCTATATTTGTGTGTAACTGTGGCTCAAAACCAATCTGGACTGCCTTTGCAAAAGTTGACCAGGCACTCTTTAATCCGAATGGCATGCAGATAAAGCAATACGTACCACATGGAGTGATGAATGACATCTTCTCTTCATCTTCCTTGGACATGAAGAGCTGATGATATCCGGAGTATGCATCCAGAAAGGAGAGCAAATCACAACCTGAAGTGGAATCCATAATCCGGTTGATGCGTGTCAAGGGAAATGGGTCTTTTGGGCAAGCCTTGTTGAGGTATGTGAAATCAATGGAAAGCCTCCCCTTCTCATTAGCCTTCCAGACGACCACCAGATTTGCAAACCACGTAGGATAAAGTACTCCTGTGACCAAACCAGCCGCCCCCAGTCTCTTGATCTCTTCGGCAGTGAACTACTGCCTCTCCAAGGCCTGCTTCCGGACTTTCTGCTTCACAGGTCGGGCATGTGGGCAAATAACAAGGTGGTGCTTGATTACCTTCCTGGGAACACCAGGGATAGCAGATGGTTACCAGGAAAACACATCAATATTTACCCGCAGGAAGACAACGAGCGCACTTTCCTATTTGTCATCGAGGGTGGCGCTGATAGTGAAAGTACCATCAATGCCAGCCAGCCCTGTCGGGACCTTCCCACCATCCTTCTTCTTTCCTTTGCTTTCCTTGGTGGGAGCTGCCGCTACCGCTTCCTGTGATGCGACTGCATCCCGGTATATCCTTTCCACACAAATAATGACATGCTTCTCATCTAATGGGATAGTGATGACTCCCTGTGGCCCAGGCATCTTCAAGGTGTTGTAAGCATAGTGGGATGCTGCCATGAACTTGGCCAGGGCCGAACGTCCAAGAATCCCATTGTATGGCAGGGCGAGATCAACCACATCAAACACAATCATCTCAGTCTGATAGTTCAGTTCTCCCCAAACGTCACTAGCAACGTAATCTTCCCTTTAGGATGGCTCCTGCCAGCATTAACTCCTTGAAACGTGCCGGTAATCGCTAGCTCTTATTCTCCTATCTGAAGCTAGTTGATGACTGTCGGGGAAATCAGATTCAACCCGGCCCCACCATCCACTAATATATTTGTGACCTTGAGGTTCTGAATTGTTGGGGATACCAACAATGGCAAACATCCTACCGCAGTGGTGCGGCCAGGGTTATCTTCCTCGTCAAAGATGATGGGCATGAGGGACCACTTGAGCGGCTTCTGGGCCTTTGACGCTGGTTCCATGGCATTGATCTCTCGTGCCCACTGCTTGAGCTGGCGGTGAGAGGCATGCAAAGATGCACCTCCATCAATGCATAGGGTGTCACTGGCCTTCTGAAACACATGCTTAGTTGTTTCCTCTTCATCCCCTCCATCACTCACATTATCACATATTTCCTTCTCTTGACCCCTGGCGGGTTTTCCTTGGCTCCGAAAGGGTTTGCCGGGGCGGTTTGCTTCACTGCCTCGGCCCTTACCGCTAGCAGCATTCTGACCCTTTTTCTTGTCATGCTTATCATATTCTACCCTCTGTTTCTTGACAAGCTCCTCAACCTCGTAGCACTCCTGAAGGTCATGGCCGTTGGTCTGATGGATCTTGCAGTACGACCCATCGCTCCTCCCAGCTTTCTCGGCGGCAACGGCTTCTCGGCAGGCAGCGCAAGTGGCAGCTTCCTTGCCGGGGGCCTCAGCCTTGGTCTTCTTGCCGGTACTAGGTGTGCTGGATCCTTACACAGTCATCATTGCCTTATCACTTGGCTTCTTACTACGCTTCATGCCTTTTCTCTAACCGGCTGGTTCATCCTCATCCTCTGAATCAACATTGGTGCAATCTTCCTCTCCGGGCAACTTCCTTCCTTCCTCCATTCGAGCATACTTATCCACCAGTGTGTATAGCTCCTTGACAGTCCTGGGCAACTGCACCTTCATCTTGGAATGAATGTGACGGTTGCACACATTGGACTGGAGGGCCGCTATAACGTCTGCCGGATGGACATTTGGAATATTTCTATGAACTTTATTAAATCTCTACAAATACTTACGAAGAGTTTATCCTTCTTTATGCTGAAGGAGTTGTAGGTTGCTGGGCCTGCCAGGCTCTTGGTGGCCACCAGTGAAGGCACCGATGAACTCGTGGCACATGTCTGCCCATGACGAAATGGAGTCTTCCGGTAGGTGCATCAGCCAAGACCTCACGTTGGACTTGAGGGCCAAAGGGAAGTAGTTGGCGAGCACCTTCTTGTCTCTTCCCCAGGCAGCCTGAACAGTGATGGTGTAGATGCTCAGAAACTTTGCGAGGTCCAGCCTCTCGTCGTACGTCTCAGGTATCTCTAACTTGAACGTGCGAACAGACGACCAATGGAATTGCCACAGTTCTCGTGCAAAGGCACGGCAGCCGACCTCAAAAGGTAGGCACCCATCAACACCTAGCGCAGGCTCGTCGACGCTGAGGCCGTCACACCCGCCGGTCTGGCAGAGGTCGTCGCGGCGTCGATCTATGACGACGTGCGTGTCTCCCCGCCGCCTATCCTCAGGCGCACGATTTTGGCCTGGACGTGCTGGAGGATCAGAAGAGGCCATCGAGATGTCCTCGGGGTCTTGATTCTGCTGCGCCTGCAGCGTCTACCGTGGTGGGGACTACACCGTGGGGATGGGCCCCTCTGTTCAACCAGCGGTACGGGCAGTTGTTGTTTCTTGGCGAGGTCGTGGCGGGCCAGCTCGTCGTGAGCCCCCAGCTTCGGCACACCATTCATCAATCTGCTCGGCTGCTGGCTGAACCTCAGTAGCAGCTGAGCTCGTGCCATAGCCTCTGTGGCCGTGCTTGGCATAGATGTTGATGACGTCGACCGCACCGTCGCCTGGCTCCTGATGGTCCCAGCGGCGGCGGCGGCGGTGTCGCGCCCACGCTGCTGTGGGACAAACACATACACAATGGGATTGCGCGCTGGAGATGTTGGAGGGTCAGCGGCTACGTCAAGCACAGGGGCTCGTCCGGGAGGAGGCGCATGTGCCGCATTCGCTCCCGTGGCGGGGCGGCCGGAGGGCGATTGCTTACCCCAGACCGAGCGCCGTTGCTGTGGATGTGCCTGTCGGTGGGAGGAAGGGACGCAGACGGAGTGACCCCCTCGCCCGCACCTTGCAGAGCGTGACCGTCGAGGCGTTGCTGATGATGTTCTCCTCCGACATTTCCTGCCCCCGTGGTGGCCGCGGGGAAAGTGGTGATGGCGCCAGCTGCTCCAACCACGTCCCCAGCAGCGTTCACATCCTCGCTCGCATCTGCATCCCCCGCGACATTATAGGCCACGGCCGGCAGAGCCTTTGAGGTGGATGGATGGGCCGAAGTACCGGACTTCTTCTTGGGCGCCATGGTTGATGGCGTCGTCGAAGATGAAGATGATGATGAAGATGACGCACTGCGCATGCTTCCAGGTTTGCGCAAGTGGGCACCCCCTACCTGGCACGCCAAAGATGTTGCGGGATATCCGCGGCCACCTATGGGACCAGGAGGCCCCTTGCTGGTTCGGCAGGGGGACATCGCGTTGCACATAGAGAAGACCAGCGCACGACAACATGATAGAGAGCACACAAGCAATTTACCCAGGTTTAAGCCGCCGCGAGGCATAAAACCCTACTCCTGCTTTGGTGGATTGATGGTGGATTAGAGGTGGTGGAGCATAGTATACTTGCCCGGCAGGGGTTGCCTTATGGCAGCAGCGACTACGTGCGTATGGGGATGTGGGTTTGTCGACTTTCCAACCTCTTTCTACGATTGCCATGGGCCTACTTTTATAGATCAAGGGGTTACCACAGTGGCAAAGTAGTCATTATACACTGATTTGATAGCAAACAATGCTATCATACCTAACTCTGTTGGCTGACGGGGTGCATTAAATGCACCACTTAATGTCACATCACTGGTTGCCCGACAAGGCTTGCCGGGAAATCCTGCCAGCTCCGCGCCTATTCTCTTGACACGTCGCAGGACGGGTGTCATATGTGGGTTTCTCCTGTAGGAAATTGCTGCCATGTGCCGAATGGCTGCCACTTAATCATCTTGCGGCTTGACACCGCATTGATCGACGATGTGGGTCGTGCATGAGTGATTGGTGAGGTGGTTTTGCCTCCGTGAGCCCCGGCAGGCCCTGCCGGGGTGTTTCTGTTATCTGTTTCTGGGAGTGGCCTCGCCAGTTGCCGGGCTCGCTTGCCCGGCAAGGGAGGCTTTTCTCTTGGTGATATCTTGCTTCTCTGGCTCGACCTTGGTCTCTATGGGCTGCATGTTGGCTCTTTGAATCTTTGGTTTCTTGTACTCTGACTTGGGTTGGTGCTTCAATCTTGTCCTTGTGCATGGGCACAGTCCGGGCAACAGACCAAGTGTTTGTTGCACCGACAATGGTACACGTCGCTGCTATACAAACAGTTTTTAACCCCGCTCCGTGACGGCATTTCGAACCGTCACCAAGTGAGTGTGGGCGACAGGCGGGTCCTTCCCACACGACCTAGAAACCGTCGGGGATATGCCCTCCTGGCACACACGCTCGGCAAAATGAGGTCGTGTGCGACTGGCGAACGCTCAAATACGGTAATACATACAGTAGAGCTAAAAAAATACAATTATACATGCGAAATTGTTTCTGGTCGCAAGTACATCCCACACAGTTAGTCCCCGCTAAACGTTTCCGTTCGTATGTACATCCCACACAGTCGCCAAGGAAAACATTTCCGTTCATAGGTACATCACACACAATTTTCCCCGTTAAATCGTTTGTGGTAGCGTTGCCATTGCACACGATATTAACAATTTTATCGTTAGCGTTATTCAATGCATCACACATGGTGCGTAGAAGAAACTGTGTGGCAAAGGCTATTCATCACACACAGTTTTTTTTGTGGTGAACGTTTGCGCAAGGTGGCCTAACACAAACTGTTTTCAAGAGGATGTTGTGTGTGAGTGATCATTGATCAAACAAGGTTTATTCCTAGAAACTATGTGCGTTTCCAAAGGTCATTGCCCACGGTATTTTCTCAATAACCATTTGCAATAGCAAAACCCAGTTAGCAGACTAATTCACCATTAGTAGGCTAATTGCCCTATTATTAATAATCCATTTATTAATCTAATTAGAATTCATATTAAGCACATAACATATTTCATTTCCATATTAAGGAAGCATCATTTCATAATTGAAATACATGAGAGTACAACATCATATATCATCAGCACTCAACTACCCCATTACACAACTTCACCAGCACCAAGTTTCACATGCAACATGTAGAACCTTTCGAAATTCGCATCATAGACGGTACATAGACAGATGCATATCATCTAGAAAACTGCTGAAGCGGAAGGCAAATATTGAGCCTTCATTCATGTTGAAGGTATTTGCAACTTTAGGCCAGTGCCTGTGGATGATTGACCGTCCGTCCTTCATCCTCTTTAGGAGCACTTCAATATTGAACAGTGGGTGTTCTCTGAATACCTTCCACGCCTCCTGACCATAGAGTTGGTTTGAGAGGTAATCATAAGTGAATTGCTTTGGAAGGGCCTGAAAATAAGGATGTGCATAAATATCTTCTCTATATAGGAAATGGGGCAAAGGAATAAAAGAGGCAAGGTATAATAGTTAGTACCATCTTGTAGTTAAATAATGTCTTCTTCATTGTGCAGACAAAGATCTCATTGTTTTTTGTCGCTAATTTCTTTATCCTAATAATCTTTTTGAGTTTCTTGACTTGATTGATATTCATGGACAACTCATTTCCCCATACGCAAAAAGGGTAGAACAGTGGGTCAAAACCTCTGACTGGAGGACCTACATGTGCAAGACCAAATTATTAAAAACCTAAAAATTAGAATGGTTCCTGCAATTGCACAATAATGTGCTATTAGACAACGAACCATGAACATGCTAACCTCGATTGTCAACCTCAGTGCTTCCCGTTGTTTCCCTGCAACACATATAAGGTAGTTAGTCATCAGGTTAAGTTAGGGTTTGCATGCTATCAGTAAAATATGTTGATGAAAAATAAGCACAATGCAGATTCATCAAATTAAGTGAAGCCACATGGAAAACCCATTTATCCAAACCAAGCATGATTAAGAACTAGGAAATATAGGAATTTTATATGTTTCTCATGTATTAAGTGTAGCCAAATTCGATTTATTCCTCACATGCACAACAATACAAAATTCTACCCACGACAATTGGACATCGCATTGCAGAATTGAACCAAGCAGTTTACTAAACACCACAACAAATGAACAAAACATTAACTCAACACCACATTGCACAATATAACATACTCCTAATAGAAGATTAGACAGTTAACCAAACCAAGCATGCTTAACAACTTGGAAATATAGCAATTGTATTTGTATATAATGTATTTACTACATCCAAATTCAATTTATTGCTCTCATGGAAATATAGGCGGAACTTTGGCGCACCCCTACCTGGCACGCCAAATGTCGGATTTCGGGTTCCGCAAACCCTTGAGAGGTTCGAACTCTAGGGTGCACACGAAGAACACTCTCTCCCCAGCGCGCTCACCCTACGATTCCACGGCCTAGCTCGATGAACTCAAAGAACAAGAAACACAGAGGATTATACTAGTTCGGGCCACCCTGTGGTGTAATACCCTACTCTAGTGTGTGTGGTGGATTGCCTTGTATGGCTGAGGATGAACTAGTACAAGGGACAAACAGCCTCCGGAGGAGAAGTGTTCTAGGGCTCGAATGAGCTATCGACTTGTGTAGAGCGGAATGGATCTGATCCCCTCTATGGTGGTGGCTAGGTCCTATTTATAGTGGCCTTGATCCTCTTCCCAAATATCGGCGGGAAGGGATCCCAAAATGGCCAAATTTTAAGGGGAGCAGCTAGTACAAGTTATCCAGACAAAAGTAGTCTTCGCCTGCCAAAGGCTCTGGTGGTGACACTGCGCCGGGCTCCACGATGACCTCCGTTCTGCAGCCCTGATGGTCCTTGGTCTTGTTGCACCGATATGGAAACCTTTGCCCGATCCCTCGAGACTCCGCCCATGCGCTTGCCCTCATAGCACCAAAGAGGAAATCGGTACACAGCGCCTGCTGGCGCCCGCGTGGCCTTGGTCATCATTACTCACGTCACGTGAACCTCGCGAGATGCTCCTTGAATAGATATCTCCGCTCCTCGGGAGCCAGCCTAGAGAGACTGCCCCCAGGGAGGTCTTGCTATCGCCCGCCTCGCGAGGCTTGGCCCCTTGCGAGGGTGTTGAGATGCGGTTGCTGAAGCTGGGCCGTACCAGGCCGCTGATAGAGCCACGTCACGGGCCGTAGGCAGGTAGGCCTGGGTACCCATGTTCCCAGGCCGACAGTATCCCTCGGGCCCAAGGCGCGTACAGACTTGGCTTCGAGGCGAAGCCAAAGGGGCAAGGGCGAAGCACCGCGGGCCCCAAATGTTTGGGGCCTTGGTCGATGTGTGGCGAATTGATTGGACATGTGCGTCTCCGCTTCCACACGCTGCCTCGACAACCGCCCGACTTGACGAGACCCTGCTGCATGCATAGAAGAAACATCATTACGTGAGATCGTGGAGGCCGACGGTTGGCCTCCTCCAGGCTATTAAAGGGGAAGGGGTGAAGCCCCCGTTTCCCATCTCCTTCTTCTTGTCGCCCGCTTCTTCTTCTTCATCATTTCTTTGCCCTCTTGTTGCAGCTTCCATGGCGCCACCCAAGAGGTCCTCCGCCGTGGAGAAGGGGAAAGCTCGCCGGGAAGAGTCCGACTTGTCGCCGCTCAAGAGGGGGCGGGGCCACCCCCGTAACCACATCGCTACTCCTGTAGTGGCGCTCCAAGGTCACAGGCGTACTCCTTCCGGGGTAGATGCCGCCCCGGGCGGTCACGATGGCCCCTCTTCCCGTGGCAGGGGCCGCCCTCGTCGCGGTAGCCACTTCGCCGCGGGAAGGCGCACCACGGTCACCCGGCGTTCTCGGTCGGGTTCCCATTCATCGGAGGCGTTCCTGGAGTTCGTCGTGTGGCCGGAGAATCCGGTCGGCGCCTGGCTCTAGCTGCCGCGCTTCTTCGCCCATGAGCTGCCTGCTGAGGGTCTCGACAGCCTCTGGATGGAGGCCGATGGTTGCCGCAGCAAGGCATCTTGGGTTTCGGTGGAGATCTCTGCTGCGGGCAACGTGGCCCTAGCCCGTGGATGGCAGGCGTTCGCCCATGCACGCACCTTGGGCAGGCGATGCACCCTCCACTTCAAGTACGATGGCATCGTGACCCTCTTCGTGAGGGTGTTTGGGGCGGCCGGCCACCGCGCAGGGTGCTACCCTAAAGAGGTCATCAATGATGACGGGCTCAGCCTTGGTGACGGTCCCGACGAGGCCATAGGTCGGCTCGCCCTTAGTGACGGTCGTGACTCCTCCAGCGGTGGCAGCTCTTCCGCCAGCGAGAGCTCGAGCAGCGGTGGCTACGACCAGCCACCGCGCCGTGGGGCTTGCTTCGAGGTCGGTGATGGGTCGTCCCACCGCCATGCGACGGTGAAGCGCGAGGAGGGCTCAGACTGAGCTGAGCCCCCAAGGCCCTTGGGGCTGGGTCTCGGGAGCTGCTGCGGCTGTGTGGCCCGCTTTTGTTTAGCCTTCCTTCCTTCCCGCGTTTTGAAAAAGGGCAAGTGGCCCGACTAGGGCGTGTAATGAACTGTGACGCCTATGCTGTAGTGTATGTTATGATATTCAAGTGCCTCACGAGGGTAGAGGGGTAACTTAGCTGGGTATGCTCGAGGGTGCCACTTCAGGCATCTGGGGAGGCTTCCTCGCTGCCGGCGCGGGCGCTGCGGGCCTTGGAGGGGGCATCTGCAAAATTTGTTAGGGAATCCGCTAGGTACCTTGTTCCTTCTTGCGCGAGTTCTCAGGCGTGGGCCGGTCATGGCTTTACGCTCCGTGTCGTGGTACCCAGGTGGCACGGACTTGAGGGGGGTGCGCCACTCAAGGTCTCAAACAAGAGCGCCTCACGATGATCAAGGAGGCTGAAACCCTGGGGCGAGAGGATTCTGGCGAGGCATGCCCGTGACGTGAGCTGGCCAACGTGCGGACACAGACACTCCTGCCTAGCCCCCGAGGGGTTGCTCGAGGGAGAACGTCGAACAACTGCCGTCCTCCCTGAGGCGAGAAAAAGGGCGAACAAAGCGAGAAAAGAGGAAAACTCAACCAAGCAACCGAAGGACACATAACTCCAAATCCATTAAAAGACCGCAACCAGATACAGAAAGCAAATGAACAGCCAAGTCCGACACCTAGTCTAGTCTTCTCACCAACGCAGAGCTAAGTGTTGCCACTAGGACGTGGGAGGGAGCTCCCGAGGCCTGAGGGCGGCACTCCAGAGACTCCGGGGCGTGTACAGCCCCACTCATTATTACTTGAGAGTGTCACGGGCAGAGACCTTCACAGGCACTGGGCTTTGGCTTCACAGGCACTGTGCCTTGGCTTCACAGGCATTGGGCCTTGGCTTCACAGGCACTGGGCCTTGATTTATGGGTAGAACTTCCAGAGGTGCTGGATGTTCCAAGCATTCTGGATGGGGACGCCGTCCCCCGTCTCTAGGCGTATGGCGCTAGGCCTGGAGACGTGGGCAATCCTGAAGGTGCCCTCCCACATGGTTGAGAGCTTGCGCAACCCTTCCCTGGAGAGCACCCGCCTCAGGACCAGATCGCCCACCTCGAGCGTCCTGGAACGGATGTTGCGGCAGTGGTGCCGCCGCAGCACGTGCTGATACCTTGCTGCTCGGAGAGAGGCTTGACGGCGACGCTCTTCTCCCAGCACGAGATCCATCCCCCACACAGCGTCCTGGCGTGTCTCGTCAAACGCCAAGACCCGCGCAGAGCGATGTTTGACCTCATGAGGGAGAACTGCTTCGGCTCCATAGACGAGGAAGAACGGGGTCTCGCCTGTTGGCATGGTGGCGGTGGTGCGGATGGACCACAACATAGACTGGAGCTCGTCGTGCCAACCCCTGCAGCAGGCCTCGAGCTTCTTCTTGAAGGTACTCACCTTGAGGCCTCTCAGGACCTCCGCGTTGGCGCGCTCAGCTTGCCCGTTGCTCGTGGGATGTGCCACTAAGGCATAGCATATCTGTGTTCCAAGGTTAGCACAATATGTTTTGAAGAGGTTCCTAGTGAATTGCGAGCCGTTGTCGATGATGATGCGATTAGGGACACCGAACCAGCTCACGAGGCCCCTGATGAACTTGACCGCCGAGCCGGCAGGGATGTTGCGCACTGGCTCCACCTCAGCCCACTTCGTGAACCTGTCGATGGCGATGTAGAGTTAGCGGTAGCTCCCGGGTGCTAGGGGGAAGGGCCCCAAGATGTCCAGCCCCCAGACCACGAACGGCCACGAGAGTGGGATATCTGAAGGCCCTGAGCTGGCTAGTGGATCTGCTTGGCATGGAACTGGCAGACTTCACAAAATTTCACTAGCTTAGCAGCATCGCTGAGCGCTGTTGGCCAATAGAATCCACTATGAAACGCCTTGCCCGCCAGGGTGCACGAGGACGAGTGATGCCCACTGTCCCTGCTATGTATGTCGGCTAGTAGCGCGTACCCCTGCTCCCTGGAGATGCATCTCAAAGAAACGTCATTGGGTCGTTTTCGGTACAACTCACCATCCTGGAGGCAGTAAACCGTGGCCTGCCGGGCCACGCGCTTTGCGTCCCCCTCCTTCTCTGACAGGGTTCCATGCAGCAGGTAGGTCTTAAACTCCTGAGTCCAGCACCCCTCCTGGGGCTCGAGAGCAAGTAGCAAGCGTGCTCCCAAGGTCGGGCCACGGAAAGGAGCTCCCGAGGTCGGTGGAGGGGGGAGCTCCTCTTGAGGTAGTGTCGGCTCCGCAACCGGTGGGATGGCCGAGGGCTTGAAGAGGCGTTCCTCGAAGACGCCGGGCTCCTGCGGCAGGCGCCTGGATGCCCTCTTGGCGATTTCTTCTGGTTCCTTGTTCGTGCCCCGCGGTACGTGTTGCAGCTCCAGGCCCAGGAACTATTTTTTCCATTTTGCGTACCTCCGCTAGGTACGCCTCCATGTGCTCATCCCTTGGCTCTTAGACTTTGTTGGAGAAGTTGACGAGAAGTTGAGAGTCGCCCTTGATGGTGAGGCGCTTCACACCAAGGGCGGCCGCAGCCCTCAGGCCGGCGATGAGGCCTTCGTACTCCGCGATGTTGTTGGAGACCTTCTCACCGTGTTGGAAGCAGAGCTGCGTAGCGTAGTAGAGCTTGTCCTTGGTGGGCGAGATGAGCATGGCGGCAGCCCCAAAGCCCTACCGTGCAAAGGCGCCATCGAAGTACATGGCCCTTCCATCCAGTGCTTCACTCCCTGGCAAGAGGGACCGGTTCTCATCCTCTTCGAGCTCTGGGGTGTCAGTCCATTCTGCCATGAAGCCGGCAAGCACGGCGCCCTTGATGACCCTGGTGGTGCTGAACTCTAGTTGAAACGCTTGCAGCTAGATGTTCCATTCAGCGACCCTTCCCGCAACATTGGGGCTCCTCAACACCCTCTCCAACGGGTAAGCACATACATCCTTGATGGGATGACCTTGGAAGTAGTGGTGCAGCTTGCGCAAAGCGACGAGCAGCGCGAGCAGAAGCTTCTGTGGCATGGGGTACCATGCCCGAGCGTCGTGGAGCACCGTGCTGACGAAGTACACCGGGTGCTTAACGAGGGTGGGGGCCAGGTTCTCCTAAGGTTGTGGTGCCTCCTGAGGCGAAAGAGACTCAGGAGCTTGGTCGCCGGCCGTAGCGGTTGGGGCTTTAGGTACGTCATCTCGTGGAGCTTGGTCGTCGGCTGGCCCTGGCGGAGCCACATGAGTGTCGCCCCGGGGCCGTGCAGCCTTGTCCTGACGCTCCTCCCGGACTGCCACCAGCACAGCGCTGGCGAAGTGTGGTGTCGCGGCTAGGTAAAGCACCAAGGGCTCTTGGGGTTTCGGCACCACCATTACCGCTGGGCTAGTGAGGTACTTCTTGAGTTCTTCGAATGCTGCATCGACCTTTGGGGTCCACTCAAACGCGCCTTTCCTTTTCATCAGTTTGAAGACGGGAAGGGCACGCTCCCCCATCTTGGAGATGAAACGCTCGAGCGACATCACGCAGCCGGCCAACTTCTGCATCTCCTTGAGGGTCTTCGGTGGACCCATCTTCTCTATGGCCTTGACCTTCTCGGGGTTAGCCTCGATTCCTCTGTGCGACACCAGGAAACCCAGCAGCTTGCATGACGGGACGCAGAACACACACTTCTCCGGGTTGAGCCGCAAGTCTACCTTGCGGAGGCTGGTGAAGGTTACTTCCAAATCTTCAATGAGGGTCTTGGTTACCGCCATGTGGCAGATAGTGGGGATGTAGAGCATCGCCAGCGCGCCCGCGCCTGCGGTCACCACTGGGTGGTCTCTGGAGTCGAAGGTGTGGTCGGACTCAGGCACAGCCCATCCTGGAGTGGCTCCCTGCGAGGCCCGGGTGGAGCCCACTTGATGGAAGAACTGCTTGACATGCCTATCCAAGGGCTTCGCCTGAGAGTCGTCGAGGGGGGCCGCGATGGTGTGGGGTGCCAGCGCCGCGAAGCATGCGGTAAAGAGACTGCGCAGCTCCTCCCAGGATGCCACATATGACTCTGGCAAGCTGAGAAACTAGGCATGTGGTACGCCGGTGAGTGCCATGGGGAGCCAGCTGGCCATGACCTTGTTGTCGCCGCAAGCCACCGAAACGGCCTCCTCGTAGGCCTGAAGGAAAACAGCCGGATCTGCCGCTTCATCGTAATGGGGTGGCATCTTCGGCCTAAACCTAAGTGGCCACTGCACCTGTCGCAAAGCGGGGGTGAAGGCTCGGTGGCCCACAACGCCGCCGCGTGCGCCGACCGAGCCGGTCGTAGGAGAGGCACCCGCCATAGGAGCCTGACGAATGGTGAGCAAGGTGGACGAAGTGGCGAAACTTCGGCGCACCCCTACCTGGCGCACCAAATGTTGGATTTCGGGTTCCACAAACCCTTGAGAGGTTCGAAATCTGGGGTGCGCACGAAGACCACTCTCTCCCCAGCACGCCCACCCTACGATTCCACGGCCTAGCTCGACGAACTCAAAGAACAAGAGACACACCGGATTATACTGGTTCGGGCCACCCTGTGTTGTAATACCCTACTCCAGTGTGTGTGTGGTGGATTGCCTTGTATGGCTAAGGATGAACTGGTACAAGGGACGAACAGCCTCCGGAGGAGAGGTGTTCTTGGGCTCTAATGAGCTAGTGGCTTGTGTAGGGCGGAATGGATCCGATCCCCTCTATGGTGGTGGCTAGGTCCTATTTATAATGGCCTTGGTCCTCTTCCCAAATATCAGCGGGAAGGGATCCCACAACGGCCAAATCTGAACGGGAACATCTAGTACAAGTTATCCTGACAAAAGTAGTCTTCGCCTGCCAAAGGCTCTGGTGGTGACGCCGCGTCGGGCCCCATGATGACCTCCATTCTGCCGCCCTGACGGTCCTTGGTCTTGTTGCACAGATATGGAAACCTTTGCCCGATCCCTAGGGACTGCGTGCCTGCGCTTTCCCACTTAGCATCAAAGAGGAAACTAGTACACTGCGCCCGCTGGGGCCCACCTGGCATTGGTCTTCATGGCGCACATCACGTGAATCTCGTGAGGTGCTCCTTGCATAGATATCTCCGCTCCTCGGGAGCCAACCTAGAAAGACTTCCCCTAGGGAGGTCTTGCTGTCACCCGCCTCGCGAGGCTTGGCCCCTCACGAGGGTCTTGAGTTGCGGTTGCTGAAGCTGGGCCGTAGCAGGCCACTAATGGAGCCACATCATGGGCCGCAAGCAGGCAGGCCTGGGTACCCCCATTCCCAGGACGCCGACAACAACAAATGAACCAAACGTTAACTGAGCACCACATTGCACAATATAACACACTCCTAATAGAAGATTAGACAGTTAACCAAATCAATCATGCTTAACAACTTGGAAATATAGCAATTGTATTTGTTTCTCATGTATTTAGTACAGTCAAATTCGATTTACTTCGCACACAATAACAGAATGCACCCACAACTATTGAACATCGCATTGCAGAATTGAACCAAACAGTTAGCTGAACACCACAACACAAATGAACCAAACATTAACCGAGCACCACATTGCACAATGTATAACCAAACCAAGCATGCTTGACAACTTTGAAATATAGCATCTATTTTGTAAAGATAAATTTGATTTACTTATCACATGGAAGATAATACAAAATTGCAGCCTGAAGAATTGAACTCACATTTGTAGAATTGAACCAAACAGTTAACTGAAGACGACAACTAATTAACCAAATTGTTAATAAGTGAGCACCACACTGCACGACATATAGAACATATACACTAGAGCAACGGATTGCATGGTAAAATTAGATAGCACAATTCACTATAATTTGTTAAGTAAAGGCAGGAGCAACACACGCAACGAGTAAACCGACCATGCTTAACAGGTGTAGCTATCAAATGGCAAGGTGCTCCTCCAAGATCTGGGGGTCGGCATGAATGGCAGCCATCGCGAACTCATCCGCACGTGTGGTCGCGATTTGCTTATTCGCTGCCAAATGGTCCTTGAGATCCTGGCTATACTACGTGCACCATGGGTTAGGGCGGCACTTATTTGGTGGAGGGGTCAGTGATTTGGGTGGAAGGTGTCGCGCCGGCGGTCAGGGCATGTGGGATGTGGAAGGAGGAGGACGATGTGGGTCGGGTGTGGATTACCTGCCTGGATAGACGAGGCCGAGCAGCGTGAATGAGGGTCGTCGACGAGGAGGTGGCGCTGCAAGCAAGGAGTGAAGGTTTCAACTTGGAAAGGAAGGCAAAAATAGGGGAAATGTGGCTTTTGGTAAGGGGGAGGGGCGAGGAGGTAGATATTTCTGCGGACGCCGAAAATTTGGAATCGCTTCAGCGAAAAAACTGGCGCGCAAAGTGTCATCTGACACGGTCCCTTATTCAGAACTGTGTACGATATGTGAACATCACAAACAATTCAGAAAGCTTAACCCATGTGTGATGAGTTTGAACGTCATTATTTTTAGTTTGAATTTCCCTGGTTACAGTGGTCATCCACGTCATTGCATTATTTGGGTACACAAAGGAGACTACACACACCCACACTTCTTAATCGATCAAGTTCAACAATTAAACAGAGCTAGCTGGCCTAAACATTACTCTAACAAATTAAAGACCGACGCTCTTAGTTAAGCAAAACAAAGAGTACTACTATGGCTGGTGCTCGTCGATCTCTACCGCCTCCTCTAGGTCCAGCTCATGCCTGACGGTCTCATGGGGAAGGGGCTCCATGGCATCCATTGCACCATACTCGGCAAGCATCTCGCCATCTGTGTCCGCCATCTCTTTGGAAAAGGCCGCCACGAGCTGGGCATGGGCGGCCGCGATCTGGGCTTGGACGAGCTCTGTTGTCCCAAGGTATGCGGCGGAGGAACGGACGGCTGCTCGAACGCTCTTGGTGATTGCGAACTATTTGGCTGTGGGTTGCCGACCATTCTCGGAGAAGCTTCGTTTGATTTGTGCGGTGACCGCCATGAGCTGGGCATGGGCGGGCGTGACATGGTCGTGGGTGGCCTCCATCAGGGCTAAGTTCAGCTCTGCGGAACGGACAACTGTTGTGCCGCTCTCACCAGTTCCTATCCTCAAGGCAGATGTTGCTGCCGCCACCTGAGAAGCAATAGCGGTGGTTTGGACTGCCTTGGCCGCCAGGTCACAGATTGCGGCCGCGCTCATGCACCTTGTTAGCACGCGCTTGGTGGCTGTAGCCGCACTCTCACCGGAGTGGGCCGCCGAAGTTTCCCTCACGATGTGGGTTCACGTCCCCATCTTTCACCGGCGACGATTGAATAGTGAAATGATATTTGGGGAGCGAGCTAGTGTGCTTGACATGCCACCTGTGGACTATAGCAGACGCACCTTCTTGCGTAAGCCATAGGCGTACTATACACCAACGGTTCTCTAGGATATTTTGTACTGCATCTCGCACGGTTGGGGATAATAAACTATGTGGGATCTACTTGATTTTTCATCTTTATTTGAACTACATAATGGGGTCACAGCGGCAATGGACGGTGTTTGAATTGCTAGACCTTTTATTTGCAGTGAACATGCAACTATATCTGTGTCTTAAAAGAATTGCAAATATAAAAGGGTGGTTAGAACATTTTATACATTAAATTGGTTTTCTAGCCATTTCAGGTGCACAATTCAAAATTAGACTACGTGCACATGCTCCGGTGCACCAACATGGGTTGTAAAATCATATATGTGTCCATGTGTTTATGCTTATGTCCCATGCAAGAAATGGGGATGAATTTCGAACACCACAGAACCGTGGCTCTTCGACAAACGTCGACGTACTTGCTTTTGTAATTCTTGTAAATCCAAAAGTCGTCCAAAATTCATGAAACTTAGCATGCTATCATGGAGCGGCATCAACATGCCGTGGTAATTTTTTGTCCCATTTGGGGCAGGTTTGGGTATAAGCTTCTCGCAATCCAAAGCTTCTCACAACAAGTGTGATGGTTTTGGTAGGGAATGTTTCACCTTTCTCGACGAAACGATATCCGTTGCCTCTTCTCGACTTCAAATGTTTTCCTAGTGTTAACACAGAACAACAGGAGTGTTGTGTCAATTTTTGGGATTTTTCGGGGTTCGCTTGGACATTTTTATACATTAATTGAGTTTGCTATGCATTCATGTGCATAATTCATTTGAACTACATGCACATGCTCTAATGCGTATAAATTGGTTGAAAATTCAAATATGTGTCCTTGGTTGCATGCTTAGGTCCCATGCAAGAAATGAGAATGAATGTTAAACACCCTGCCATCGTCACTCGGCCGCAAACATTGAGATACCTGGTTTTTAAATTCTAGTGAATCCAAAGCTCTTCTTGAATTCATGAAACCTGGCATGCTATATATGGAGTGGCATCAACATGTCGTGGTAATTTTTTTGTCCCATTTGGGGCAGGTTTGGGGATATGCTTCTCACAAACCAGAGCTTCTCACAACAAGCCTGATGGTTTTGGTAGGGAACGTTTCACCTTTATGAAAGAAACGATAACCATTGCCTCTTCTCGATTTCAATTCTTTTCCTAGTGTCAACATAGAACAACATGAGTGTTGTGTCAATTTCTGGGATTTTTCGGGGTTCGTTTGGACATTTAATGCATTAATTGAGTCTTCAATGCATTTATGTGCATAATTCAATTTTTAACTACTTGCACATGCTCTAATGCATATAAATTGGTTGAAATTTCAAATATGTGTCCTTGGTTGCATGCTTAGGTCCCATGCAAGAAATGGGAATGAATGTCCAACACCCTGCCACCATCAGTCAGCCGCAAACATTGAGATACCTGGTTTTTAAATTCTAGTAAATCCAAAGCTCGTCTGAAATTCATGAAACTTGGCATTCTATCATGGAGCGGCATCAACATGTCGTGGTAAACTTTTTGTCCCATTTGGGGTAGGTTTGGGGATATGCTTCTCACAAACCAGAGCTTCTCACAACAAGCCTAATGGTTTCGGTAGGGAACGTTTCACCTTTCTGGACGAAAAATATCCATTGCCTCTTCTCGATTTGAATAGCTTTCCTAGTGTCAACATAGAACAACAAGAGTGTTGTGGCAATTTTTGAGATTTTGGGGGGTTCGCTTGGACATTTTTATACATTAACTGAGGTTTCTATGCATTCATGTGCATAATTCAAATTTGAACTACATGCACATGCTCTAATACATATAAATTGGTTGAAATTCAAATCTGTGTCCTTGGTTGCATGCTTAGGTTCCATGCAAGAAATGGAAATGAATGTCAAACACCCTGCCACCATCACTCGACCGCAAACATTGATATACCTGGTTTTTAAATTCTAATAAATCCAAAGCTCATTTGAAATTCATGAAACTTGGCATGCTATAATGGAGCCGCATCAACATGTCGTGTTAAATTTTTTGTGCCATCTGGGGAAGGTTTGGGGATATGCTTCTCACAAACCAGACCTTCTCACGACAAGCCTGATGGTTTCGGTAGGGAACGTTTCACCTTTCTGGACGAAACGATATCCATTGCCTCTCTCAATTTCATTTTTTCCCAGTGTCAACATAGAACAACAGGAGTGTTGTGTCAATTTTTGGGATTTTTCAGGGTTCGTTTGGACATTTTATGCATTAATTGAGTTTTCAATTCATTTATGTGCATAATTCAAATTTGAACTACTTGCACATGCTCGAATGCATATAAATTGGTTGAAATTTCAAATCTGTGTCCTTGGTTGCATGCTTAGGTCCCATGCAAGAAATGGGAATGAGTGTCAAACACCCTGCCACCGTCACTCAGCCGCAAACATTGAGATACCTGGTTTTCAAATTCTAGTAAATCCAAAGCTCGTCTGAAATTCATGAAACTTGGCATGCTATCATGGAGCGGCATCAACATGCCCTGGTAATTTATTTGTCCCATGTGGTGCAGGTTTGAGGATATGCTTCTCACAAACCAGAGCTTCTCACAACAAGCCTCATGGTTTCGGTAGGCAACGTCCCACCTTTGGGGATGAAACGATATCCATTGCCTCTTATTGCTTTCAAATTTTTTGTTGTGTCAACATAGAACAACACGAGTATTGTGTCAATTTCTGGGATTTTTCAGGGTTCGTTTGGACATTTTTATGCATTAATTGTGTTTTCAATGCATTTATGTGCATAATTCAAATTTGAACTACATGCACATGCTCTAATGCATATAAATTGGTTGAAAATTTAAATATGTGTCCTTGGTTGCATGCTTATGTCCCATGCAAGAAATGGGAATGAATGTCAAACATCCTGCCACCGTCACTCGTCCGCAAACATTGAGATACCTGGTTTTTTAAATTCTAGTAAATCCAAACCTCGTCTGAAATTCATGAAACTTGGCATCCTATCATGGAGCAGCATCAAAATCCCGTGGTAATTTTTTTGTCCCATTTGGGGCAGGTTTGGGAATATGCTTCTCACAAACCAGAGCTTCCCACAACAAGCATGATGGTTTCGATAGGGAACATCCCACCTTTGGGGATGAAACGATATCCATTGCCTCTTATTTCTTTCAATTTTTTTCTCTTGTCAACATAGAACAACAGGAGTGTTGTGTCAATTTTTGGGATTTTCGGGTTTCTTTTGGACATTTTTATGCATTAATTGAGTTTTCAATGCATTTATGTGCATAATTCAAAGTTGAACTACATGCACATGCTCCAGTGCATATAAATTGGTTGAGAAATCAAATCTTTGTCCTTGGGTGCATGCTTAGGTCCCATGCAAGAAATGGGAATGAATTTCAAACACCAAGGCACCGTTGATTGCCGGCAAAATTTTGAGATACTTTATTTTTAAATTCTAAAAAATCCAAAACTCATCTGAAATTCATGAAACTTGGCATGCTATCATGGAATGGTACCCGACATGCTACGGTATTTTTCGTGTCCATTTTGAGAGAAGGCGCACTCGAATAACAGCCAACAAAGGCATTTTGAAACAAATAGGTGCCACTCTAACATCGTAAACGTTTGTATAATTCAAATCATGTGTGTTATGTTAACCATTCACGTGACGCAACGTGTCTTCGTTTGAATGGCTAAAGGAGGTGCCTTGCAGACACCTGCTTGACTGAACGGGAGGCGTGCGATCGCAGTCCGGTGCGCAGGCTGACTGAGAGGCATGCAAGCTGTCCTCCAATGCACAGGCTCACCAAGAAGCGTGCGAGCTATACGCTGCGCAGGCTCACCGCGTGCCCGTGCGCGCCCCTCCACCCACCGCAGCGCCGGTCCCCGTGCGTTTGGCTACACCCACCGCGCCCGTGCCCGTGTGAGCACGCCCCTCAACGGCATGGGATGCCGTCGTCGACCGCTACCTCTTAGCGCCACCAACTGCCGTCCTCCCGTGCCCCACCCGCCAATCGCGTGACGACATGATGTTTGATATACAAGTGAAGAACATTCTGTGCTGCATTGAAGACTTCAACAACGATGTCCTGGAGGACAACAACGACAACGATGGCGCGGCACGCCGCCGCCGCCGGAAATAGTTTTTTTCTTGGGTTTAATAATGTATCTTGATCATATGAATATAAATTCTCAGTATGAGTGAACGAAAGATATGGTTTGAGCGAAGTTGCGTTTTTCTCTTATAATGTACAGACTTATCAAATGATTTTCTTCTGAAAAAAACGTCGATGGTTTTTAAAATATAAAACACTCATCGCAAACGTGTTAGTTATAACACCCGTATGCAAACCGACAGCTTCCCCAGGATGCCAAGGGAAAATGTGCCTAGCAGGATTTGTGCACCTCTTGATGGTAAACATTTCAGATAGAACACCCGTATGCAAAGTGAGGGCAGGATTTGTGCATCTCTTCAACACAAACGGTTCTTTTAGATGACCCGTGTGCAACCACTAACAAACAATTTGGTAAGATTTGCATTTGTCATATTGGGTATGTTGCCATTTGTCAAACTGGAAAGATTGAAATTTGTTGATCTAGTAACATTGCCATTTTTCAACCCTCTAACACTGCGATTTTTCAAAATATGAAGCTAAAACTCACTAGCATTATCTAATTTTTGCAACTACAGTTTAGTAATTAAGCATAGATTTCATTCATGGATTAAACAGTCGTTCTTTGTACAAACAGTTCAACTCGACAGCTGAACCGACCAAACTTTTCACCAATTGTTGCCAACCACGTACTGAAATTGCTAGTTCTACCTTATATACTAGCTAATTTTAAGTATGTTGTACAGTTCCACCACATCCATAGTTAGATGAACTGAACAAAATAGCCCCTAAATACTACTACTACGGAGGGGCTTTGTACTACTTCCGGCAGCCTCTCCTCTGCCGAGCGCACTCAATAAGAGGCAGAGGAGGAGGATCCTACCGACGAGCTGGACAACTACAATACGGTGCCTGCCACTGCTGCACCTTCAACGACACTCGCCTCGAACACCCTCTGCCGCTCCAGATGACCCCTCTCGAAGCGGTGATTCTCCTCGTTGATCTTCTGATACCTCGCCTCTGAGGCGGCATGTGCCACGGCCACGGCGGCGGTAAGGATCTTTGCATGCTTGACAAGGCGCTCATCCTCCTCCCACAAGAACTCGGTGTAGCGCGCAAGGTCGCTGACGCACGTGCGAGAATCCACCTCCGCCTCCCATTTTCAGGTGGCGGTGGCGGAGCGGGTGATGACCCCGGCGGTCGATGGTGGGTTGGCGGCCATGACCAGAACCTTCCGCCTTCGGGCTGCGGTGGCGGAGCGGGTGATGGCCACGGTGGCCGGCAGTGAGGTGGCCGCCACGACAGCCACCTCGCTCCTTGGGGCCGCAACGGCGGAGCGGGCGATGCCCCTGGCGTTCAGCAGTAGTGTGGTGGCAACAGCGTGTCAGGACCGGTCCTTCTGTAAAATAATTACCGAAAGGCCGACCTTTTTATTAGACCAGCGAGGGATATTATTACGTGCAGACAGACAAATCCTTGGCACAGAATTCCAGTACACTGAATATTATACAAGGTTGAGCTGGGGGTTGCTCAACAATTTTATTACAAGCGCGCCAATATAATACATAGAGGCGGATATGACACAAGGCAGGGTGGCATACTACTAGCTCGTAATAAAAGGTGGTGGAATATGTCATAGTGAAGTGGGTGATGTGACTCCAAAATATTACAGCTCATCGAGTATCGAAGTGAGACCCGATGAATTTATTTGGTGGTAGGCGGAAGCGGTTATAAAACAGTGATCAACTCCAGGATCGCAAGGGACTGACAAGGACTCCACTAAGCGTCGGACTCGCTATCGAATTCTTCATCCATGAGATCGCCTTCGTCCACATCTGGCTAAATCAACAAGCCAGGTAAGTACTTTGAATGTACTCGCAAGACAGTTCGGACTTAAGATATAATAAATGCCAACATGATGCATATGAGTATTCCAGCAAAAATGCGACCGGAATAAAATATTAATGAGCTGTATGCAACGATAGAAGTCGGGTGGTAGTCCTCCCGAAATCCATAAGATGAATAGAAGGAGACCAAACGAGTGTCTGGGTGACGCCTCGTGAAATAATAAATGATAGCAGGCCACAGTCGGGCGTCTGAGCGACACCGCATAAAGGGCTTATAGCAAAAATAAATAACAAGAATGCCTCAGTCGGACGTCTGAGCGACATCGCATAAAGGGCTGATAAATAAAAAGAATGCCACAATCGGACGTCTGAGCGACATCACATAAAGGGCTTATAAAAAGAATGCCACAGTCGGACGTCTGAGCGACATCACATAAAGGGCTTTATAAATAAAAAGAATGCCATAGTCGAAC
>LR738710.1:381694589-381764717 GCA_902687465.1 Secale cereale | reverse complement strand
AAGAATGCCACAGTCGGACGTCTGAGCGACATCACATAAAGGGCTTATAAAAATAATGCCACAGTCGGACGTCTGAGCGACATCACATAAAGGGCTTATAAAAAGAATGCCACAGTCGGACGTCTGAGCGACATCACATAAAGGGCTTATAAAAAGAATGCCACAGTCGGACGTCTGAGCGACATCACATAAAGGGCTTATAAATAAACAATAGTATAATGATGAAATACTTCTGAAAGTAAATTAATACATAGATAGTTGGTGAGTTCATCTACCAAATGAACTTGACGAAAACACTATTCTGGTAACCAACAAGAATATACTAGAGACGGTCACCGGGTTGACATGAAGATTGACCCCAGGCCATAAACATGACTACTGAAAGAATTTAACTCTGCAGAGCTTGTACCATTAGTTCATAGCCGACGAACTCTACTAGCCATGGGGACTAGTTCCGTCTATGGTGTTTTAGTAGAAACTCATCTAACCAGTACACACCCATTTAACATCCTGTCGTCCGGAATCACCCGCGACGACATTCACGAAAAACTTTCAGACGGGGAGGCTACAACCTCGAATAGCATGGAATCAAATTTATATATCCGTGCTCTAAGGGGTGCCCCCCTCTCGGTCCCAACTGGAAACACCCATGCCCCCTGACCGGATGACGGGCTTTAATCTAGGGCCATGGAACCCTCATCCCGGCCCCTCTACTTGGTGTGTACTCGGGAAGTGGTTTACAACTGACTAGACCGTAATCCCAACGGACGGCCTATGATAGTACCGAAAAATGAGACGAACGGAATCGTGACATGATCTCTGTTGATACTGAGTTAACCAACTACTGGCATGCTCCAACAATACCAGCATTCCTCCCATCATATCACCATATGATTGAGGTGGTTCAAACATTATCCTTCGGGGCTCACCCGAAGCTTACTAGCATGAAATATAACCATACACTTATGCTCATATGGTCATGCTTATGAAACGAACTACTCGAGCAAACATGCAACACACTCATCATATCAAAAGTTCAAATGTTGCTTGCCTAGTTCTGAGAAGTCGGAGCCTAACTCGGTGTGGTTCGCGTCTCCGTCACGGCCTCCGGTATCTATGTATTCAAACATATAAATACTAACATAAATACTGCGCGTGCAAATAAAGTTGCTCCAAAAATTTCCACATAAATGTGACAAAAAACTAGGCAGAAAACTAAAGAGGACAGAAAAAGAATCAACTCAAAATCATTTTTAGATTAAAAGATATTAGAGTTTCTATCCAGGGACTCATCTGTAATGAAACAGAAAAGTTCCAGGGGCTAGAACAGAAAACAGCAAAGCGAATCGGTACGTAGTACGTCAACCGCACAGAGGAAACGTACTTTGCCCGAATGCACTTTCAGAAAACGGTTTAGAGGGGAGAGGTGTGAGGCTGACAAGGGGCCCCACGCGTTAGGTTTGAAAACTGAGGCAGAATCGCGCCGGCGCCGGTGCTGCGGTGATCGCCGGCGTCGATCCACGGCGAGTTAGGGGAGGGGAGTGATACATACAACTTCTCGGTGATCTTCCGCGTCGAACGGTGGTGGAGTTGGGTGTCGGCGAGCCCCACGTCGACGGCGACCCTGTCTCCGGCGGACGGCGGCTCGGGTGGTCATGGGCCTTGTCGGAGAGGGTTCCTCGGATCAAATTAAGGTGGGGGTTAGGTCTAGGTGGGTGCGAGGGTGCTACGCTCGAGTCCACGGCGGCGGAGAAGCTCTCACCGGAGTGAACGATGCTGGAGCCCGAGGCGGAGGGAGTTGGCCAGAGTTGGGGAAGAAGGGCCTCTCGGGGCCCTTCCAGAGGCTGGGCGTGGTCTAGGGAGGTAGTGAAGGTGTGCGGGCTCGAGAACGAGCTCGGGGGTGCCTTATATAGCCGGCCCGAGGTGGTTGCCGTGAATGGATAAGTCCGGCGAGTCGATTACGGTGCTGCAGTGGTTGGACGGCGGAGTTAGGGGCTTGAGCATCGTCTAGGGGGTGTAGTGGTTCCATTCCCGCACCTAACTTAGCAGGGGGAGGGAGTTACGGGCTGTCCCCGACGAAACGGCCGCGCGGCACGTCTGCGGCAGAAATCGCGCTCTGCGCGCGCCAGGCCACGGCGATGGTGCGGCAGGTGTGTGCTGGCACTGGAAGTGGACACGCGGAGCGCTGGGGTGGTTTGGGCGGCGCCAAACGGCGTTGAGTCGCGGGGTGACTTCTGTCAGCCGCCACGGGCGGTGCTGTTGCCGCGGATGTCGCCGGCGTGGTCGGGCCAGAGCGCCACCGACGCCCAGAAGCGGCCAAGCGAGTGTGCGGCGCACTGGATAAGAAGAAGGTGTAGTGCAGCGTCGGGCCAAGGAGATACTGGCGAGATTCGTCGTTGTGCCTGATGAAACTGACGAAACTGACGAACTGTCGATCTGTCTGTCGATAGTTTCAGTTAACAGCTTCTGAACTTGACAGTACAGTGTATGCTAAGTGTTTGATGAAATGTTTCTGGCATGTGTGAAATATTTCTGGTGCTGATATTTGGTGGAGTGGCCTTTTGATGCACCTAGAGGCTGCCTGATTTTTCACAGGATGTTTGGAAGAAGATAAATATGAATTTCACCAAATTTTGCAAATCTGGTCCAAACTTGCAGCAGGTGAAATTTGAAAATTTTGAACTATGGACCAGTGAAACAAGATGGATCTAGGTTGTGGGTACTAAGGACCATCTAGGAGAGCTGGTTTGGAATCAAATATCTGGATGGAAAGGGTGGCTCCTTTGTAAATCACCAAGGTCCACCATAAAAGACAGAAATAGTTTTGGAGTGAAATAAATAGAGGAAAAATCCCAATAAGGTCAAAACTTACTGGAATTCATGAGAGACTTGTCCTAAGGTGTGAAGAGGGTTTTGGAGATAAATATTTCTGTTGGGGTCATGGCAAGATGAAGGTTGGGGGGAAGGATAAGTCCAAGTCCAAATTTGAAAGACAAAACTCAAGTAGGGGAGAAAACAAACAACCTCTTTGAAACTCCACTTGGGCTTGAGCCAACCCAAGAGAAGATCTTCAAGGTCAAAAACCAAGCTTGAGAAATCTCCAAAAACCTTGGCCAGAAAGATTTTAGAAGAGGTTCAAGAAAAGATAAAATAACCCTCTTCCAAAAGGCCAAAATTTTGGAAGAAAACCAACATAAAAAAATTGGGGGGTTACACAGCGGCAGGCAACAGCTACCGACGGGTAGTGGCGGCGGACCATATAGTCGGTGATCCTCGCACACCCAACAGGGACGCCATGCGCACTACACTACGCAGGGGACTGCACCACCGCCGCGGTGTAGCCTCCCAACGGGAGCTGCCCTTTAATGACGGCGGAGTGGCTGAGCGACGACGACGGACTGGTGCCATTTGCGATTGTGGGAGAAGCAGACGAGATAAGCTACAGGGAGGGATGGGAAAATGCACTGCAGGACTCGCCGGTCGTGAGGGTTTATATAGCAGGCCAGCAAGCATTGGGATTTTTGGGGGATTTCATCAAGTCGGGCAGGAAGCTTGCGCGGGAACCTGTGAGGTTGCGCAGGAATAGGCTCACTGACGATTCATTGGCGCCACTGTTTGGCCAAAAGAACGCCCTCGCGCGGTGCGCAAGCTTGCGTTGTAAGCCGTCTGCGGTAGTGGGGTGACAAGACGTGCGAGAGGAGGACGAAAGGCCACGTACACATACGGTTAATAATTTTTTTTTGCAATTTAATTACCTACTAAACCCATGTCCTGGTTTATAGGTAGGATTTAACTAATAAAATACGAATGCATGTCACCAAAGATTATATAGTTGGATTCGTATTTGAAGATAGTTTCCAATTATATAATAACATGCATTGACATTTTGTTGGTTAAATTTGAGGGCAAAGTATGGCAAAGAATATAAGGCTTGTAGGCGACCATTTCCTACGTGTTCAACTACTCTATGCGTGTGGTTGCTTGCGGTTAAGGCGTGCGCGGCGTGCTCTGCTCGCGTCCCGCCATGCGTGCTCTGCTCTCGCATCCCTCCGGGTGCTCTGCCCTTGTCCCGCCACGTGCGCTGCCAGTGTTTGGGGCTGTCGCGAGATCACGTAGGTTCATGTGCATGCGGTTACGCCGGGCACGGCGCGACAATGCATTTACCCGCTGAAAAAATTGCCATGCGGACGCGCCGAGAATCCAGGCCATTCGGCCCCCACTTATTCCTGTGGCCATTTACCTTCATCTCTCGCGTCACAAGACACAATAAGTACACCCACAATGACACATACAAAGATGACATCCAGCGGTTCCAATGGTGATCCCCGTGGCTCCAATGGCGCTACCAGCGGCTGCCGACGACAACGGCGGGCAGTTCACCACGCATCACGTAGTGGACACCCACGTGAGGGGCCCTCTCGGTGGTGTACATGAACGATCATGTCTCGATGGAGAGCTCCATCAAAAGTATGGAGCTGTTTCTTGCCGAGGACAAGTACCAAGTGGTCGGCTTAGACCTCGAGTACACCATCGGTCGTGCAGGGCATGATCAGAAGGTTGTCGTCGCCCAGTTGTGTGTGCGACACGACGTCCTCGTCTACCACTACCACCTGGCCACAAGGCCTTGCAAGCGTTTCTCTAGGTTTATCAACAGCTCCGACTACAGTTTTGCTATCGTGGACACCACCAACGATCCAAAAGCGCTCAAGGTTTCGCGCTTGAAATGCCCGAATCTTGTCAACATCTAGGACCACTACAAGGTCTGGGGTTAGCGAAAAAAACAAACTGGACTCCCTGGTTGACCTCGCCTCGGCCATCATCGACCCCTACTACATGAAGATGAAGAATGAGAACAACAAGGACAAGAACGCCTGGCACAGTGTGTGGCATGAGAGACTGGATGAACAACATGTCAAGTACGCGGCCAAGGATGCGTACACAAGCTACACGATGTACAGGCAATCGTTGACGTGAAGAAGTGTCTTCTTCCAACCCCAGAGGAGGGATCGAGCCACATAGAAGTGGCGGGAGCGTCACAAGAAGTAGATGACTAGACGATCGTTTCTACTACTTTAGCATGCATGCATTTTTTATTGAGGTGTGTGTGAATGATCTGTATAGTCACTTATGTAATTGGATGTTTATTTTAGTTATATATATATATATATATATATATATATATATATATATATATATATATATATATATATATATCCATGTTATTCTTCTGTAGACAGAGCAAATCACACGGCTTATTAGAAGCACTCGTTTGTGTTATTATTGGTCTTCGCACACATTTCTGATTACAGACCTGTTTGCCTCGTATCACACACATCTTGTTGAGTTGAACCGTTTCCATTGTGTTGCCTAATCACACACAATTCATCCTAGTGAACCGTATGTTGTATATCGCACACACCTTCATCTGGCTACCCGTTTATTTTTTTCCTCCTCAAAACAAACAGTTAATTGAACAGAACCATATGCCCTGCATCGCACACCCAACTAAAATCTGAACCGTGTTTGATGCATCCATCATCGCAAATGTTTTGCTCCTTTTTTTGATGGTTTTTTACACCACCGTTTGCGATTATGGCATCACACCCAGTTTCATCGAAGGGTCTCCGATCGTAGTGTCATGTTTGGACCATCCTGCAGTAGTGACTCTTAAAGAAAAAAGTGATTTGTGCAGTTCACCAAAAGGTTGCAATAGCAATGAGGTAGAATGGATAACCCTGTTTGCAAAAAAAGAGGTTTAAAGGAAACAATTACTGGCCAATGACAGTTGATGACACATACGCCGACAAAAAAGAAGCATATTCCTTGGCCTAAGGGAAGATAGCATCACGATTCTTTATCTAAAACAGTGCAAGGAGGATATTGCAACATGGAAAGTACACCGACCGAGCTACGTTTTAGCAAAAGAACAAGGGAAGATCCACAGACAACAATGTGGGAAGTTGGGCAGTGGAGCAAGGCCGGTTTCAGAGGAAGTTGTACGTGAGGGGCGTCGGGGTGTAACACGAAGGGCGGCACCGAGCGGGATATGATGCGGCAGCGGGCAAGGGGCGAAGGCCCAACCGTGCCGGAGATTCGTCCGAGAGAACGACGTGTACCATATATCGGGACACGTCGACAGTGGGTTTCCTGCCTTGGAGCCAGCGACCAGAGCAATGCTGCAGATCCTCCCTTTTCGCCGGTGAACGGGATCCGAACGGATCAGTGGCCAGCAGTGAGAGAGGGTGTACACTGCCATTTTGTGTGAGACAGTGTGAACTGCAAAGAGACCAACCCCGGTAGGCAAAGCATCGGATCCTGCCTATATTATATATAGTGCAACCATTTTCTAAATAAAATGTGTCGCACTTACTTTCATCACGCGTGGTACATGACCCTCCATCAATTGGACAAGCACTATATGCGTCAAATTTTCAGAACATGGGCTGCCTTTTTCGTACAGAAATGAGCACCACGGTGTACCCGCGGGGGTGTGGTCGGGTCAGAGACAGGAGTACGTGCATCACTACGTGCACCTCTTCTCTTCTTGCATGTAGCCCACCTATGTGGGGTTTTGTGAGAAATATGGTGTGTGCATTCGTGAGTGTGTTTTATGCGGGTGATTTCGTGAGTGTATTTTTGTGCGGGAGACATAGATAGGGAATATGTGTCGATGATATCTCAAACCAAAAAAATGGAACATATGCAATGTATGTGAAACTGAGGCCTAGCTAGATATATCATACAGAGGATGCGATCCATTAGAAGAGAGGGGAGGGATCATCGGCATGTGGTGTCGATGGAAACGAAGAGAGGGATGGAGTGTATGGGTGCGAGATCGATAAAGAGAGGCAACGAAATTGCGTGTGCGCACATCAAAGATATAGGACGGCCGGCCTACTGGAACGTGAGAGGGGAAAGGGAATTTTGTGTGTGCCAGGGGGAACTTACTATACCGTTCAATTTATTAGTGCGCGTCGTCGGGGAGAGGGGGGGCTAACTAGAGAGGTAGATCGACTGGTACATGTGTGGAGAAGAACATACCTAGCGACGTATCGAGGGAGATCGATGGGCATCCATACATTTGTTGGAGAGGAAGATGGTTGGGAGAGAGACTAAGCTAGGGTGCTATAGGGGGGTTTGTGGAGTTGCTTCTCAGAGACGATGGTGCGAGAGGCCTAGTAGATAAACAGACGGTACAACTTCAATCAATAAGAGAGGTATGTGTGTGTGTGTGTGCGCGTGCACTTGTGTGCGAATGTGTGCATGTGAGAGACAGGGCAGGAGGCATGCATGGATGGTGAGGGGCGATATATGTGTGTCACTGGCAAGCCTAACTAGACAGGTAGATAAATCGTTGTGTCAGGGAAAGGGAGATCGAGATATAACTATTAAGGTAGATTGATCGATGTGTGGGGAAAATGAGGGATAATTGACCTAGCTATATGTATAGATGGAGATCAATTGGTATACACATGCATGCGTTAGAGGTAAATAAGGCCGGATAGACAAATAGAGATAAATGGATGCAGCTAGGATGATGTGGTGCGAGAGACGTACCAGACAGAGAGAAGGGAGGAGTGTGTGAGTGTGAGATCGATGAAAAGAGGGACGAGAGTGTGCATTTGCGTGTGAGCATGTGAGAGGTAGCTAGGGGCAAGGAGGGTGAGAGGAGAAGATGCAAAGTGTGTATGTGGTAGACAAGCCTGACCAGAGAGGTATACCGATCGATGTGTGTCGAAAAGATGGACCCGAGGACACCTATAAAGCCTATGGGAGAACGACCTAAATAATAATTAAAGAATGAGTGCAATCTTGAGAATGTAGAGGGAGGGGGAGGGCGAGGAGGGTGTGTCCATGCACTAGAAACTAAGTGGTAGCTATATAGAGAAGATGAGTGTATGGGTGTACATGACTGGACATTTGATATTGCTCTTGCATCATGTGACCAAACTCATCACTGTATTTCTTGTCCGTGCAACCGAAGATAATGTCATCCACATAGATTTGGCAGACAAATAGCTCATCATCATATGTCTTCGTGGAGAGTGTGGGATCTAGGGATCCAGGTTTGAAGCCTTTGCTCTTCAGGAAGTCTTTGAGGGTGTCATACCAAGCACGAGGCGCTTGTTTGAGGCCATACAGTGCCTTGTTGAGCTTGTATACCATATCAGGACGTTTTGGGTCTTCAAAGCCAGGTGGTTGTACAACATACACTTCTTCTTCAATTCTTCCATTGAGAAAGGCACTCTTTACATCCATTTGATATAGAAGTATGTTGTGATGATTTGCATAGGCTAGCAGTATACGAATAGCTTCAAGCCTAGCCACAGGAGCAAATGTTTCATCGAAGTTAATCCCTTCAAGTTGAGTGTATCCTTGAGCAACGAGACGAGCTTTGTTTCTGACCACTTGACCATGCTCATCTTGCTTTTTGCGATAGATACATTTTGTGCCTATTATGTTGTGCTTTCGAGGATCAGGACGCTTGACAAGTTCCCACACATTGTTCAGCTCAAACGGTTGAAGCTCTTCTTGCATTGCTTGAATCCATTCAGGCTCCATAAAAGCTTCAGCAACATTCTTGGGTTCAGATATTGAGACAAAAGCAAAGTGCCCACAGAAATTTGCAAGTTGTGTTGCTCTTGAGCGAGTGAGTGGACCAGGAGCATTTATGCTATCAATTATCTTCTCAACTTGTACTTCATTTGCAACACGAGGATGAGCTGGATGAAGATTTTGCTCTTGCTGTACATTGTCTTCATCAGGAGTATTGTCTTCAGGCCGATGTCGGGGAAACTGATCGCCCACGAACACCTATGGGACCGGAGCCCCTTTTCGGTACGGCAAAGGAGCGGAGGGTGCACGAAGAGCGGATCGAGACGAACATGCGAGCAGTTTACCCAGGTTCGGGCCGCACGGATGCCTAAAACCCTACTCCTGCCTTGGTTTGTATTGCGTTCTTGGCTCGGGAGCGAGAAGAGCTACAATACTTATCGCTAGCAACACCGAGCGTGAGAGTGATCGAAGATCGGAACCTCCTCTACGTTGCGCATGGGCCTCCTTTTATAGATCAAAGGGGTCACCGACAGGTGGCAACGTAGGCGAGGGTAAAAACGTAAAAACGGTGGTAGTTGGAATAGTGTATGCATAGTGCTCTATACCTAACCCTGACGGGAGGGGACAAGGGCATTAAATGCCCGTCGCCGTCGCCCCGAACAGTGCAAAAAGCGTCCGCCAGGGCGTCTCCGTCCGCCACGATGGTGGCCTCGTCATCGCAGCATGCCACCGTGTACCCCAGGCTGCACAGCCTTCCGCCACGCGTGCCTGGAAGGGCCCCAGGGCGACGCGTGGGCGGATGAGCTGGAGCGCGGGTACTTAGTGGAAGCTTGCCGCGGCGAGCGCCTTGCCGCGGCCGCCATCTTGTCGCGCCTGGGAGCGTGTCTCTCCTCGGGCCTTGCCGGGACGCGTGGCGCGTCGCGGCAAGTCTATTGAAATGCCGTGTTTGGCCTTCCCAACAAGCTCCTCTTGTCAGGGTCTTGTACCAAAGAGGTGGTCTTGAGCCTTGAATGGCCTTCCCGGCAAGATCCTCTTGCCGGGGCCTTGTTTCTTTATCTTGAATACTTTGTTCTTGGATGGCTCCAAAGGAACCATAGTGGGCCTTGGCGGACGCGCGGCAAGCCCTGCCACGGGACGCTGCTACTGCCCGTGCACAAGTTCGGGATACTAAGGTACCCCTACTTTAGTACACCGACAGGAGCCCCCGGGCCTGGGCCAGACACGGTGCCGAGCGCTGTTGGGCCAGGCCCAAAACAGTGCACGGGCACACGCGGCCCACGGCGCGCCGTATCCCACTACGTATCCACCGCACCCTTCCCTAACGGCACACGTCAATTGCGGCGCCGTGGGAGAGATCGTGGCCTGTTTCTTTAATAGGGAAATGCGGAACGCCCCCCCTCCCCCCTTAAAAGCAGGGGAAAATAGGGGCAGTTCCTTCCATTCGTCTGCTGCTTCTTCATCCTCCAGAAACCCCCGCTGCTCCCCTCCTCCCCGAAGGTCGAAAGAGAGCAGCGCTCCGCCCTTCCTCCGCCGCCGCCAGCATCCCCAGCACCGTCGACTTCCCTCGCCGTCCCCGCCATGGCCCCGAAGGGCGACAATGCGAAGGCCGCGAAGACCGCCAAGGCGCTGAAGCTAGCAGCAATGCGGAAGAAGATGGCGGTTTTCCCGCCGAGGCTCAGCGCGGAGGAGGTGAAGGACTCCTTCTACCTCTTCTGGTCGAGGGAGACAAAGGCGCATCCGCGCACCAAGGTACTCCCCGCCGTGGCCTGCGATATGTTTCCGGGAGGCTACGCCTTCTTTGCTCTGTTCTTCTACTGCGGGCTCTGCCCGCCCTACTCGGAGTTCTTCTGTGATATCATGAATACCTACGGGTTTCATCTCCTTGATTTCACCCCAAACGCTGTCTTGACCATGGCCGTTTTCGCACATCTGTGCGAAAACTTCGTCGGAGTCTACCCCAATGTAGCTCTCTTCCGCCATTACTTCACGCCCCGAGTCGAGTCTGGGTCTCCTCTGTCCGGCGGAATTTATTGAATCTTCAGGCTCCATAAGAAAGAGGTTTACTTGATTGGGGAGCTCCGCGGCAAGTGGGAAGAATGGAGGGCCACCTGGTGCTGGATCATGGAGGACGACCCACAGCAGTTCACTTCCCGGCGCCAAGCTGCAGTAGTGCGCGGCAATGACTGGAGTGACCTGGCCCCTGAGGATGACAAGCTGAAGATAGCCACCACTAGGATTCTTCGCCTCCGGCAAGCCAAGCTCACTGTAGGTGCCGTCGGGGCAGACTTCCTTCGCCGCCGCATCGCTCCCTTGCAGGAGAGGAAAAAGCCTGCTTGGGAGTTTGATAACGCGGCAGACATCATGAGGCTGCGCCCGGGCCTCAACTATAATTTCACGGTCTTGGAGCTCAACGCAATGCTCCAAGCGCTATTCAAGTACGACCCCAAGCATCCAGAGTGGTTTGTGTTGCCGCAGGGCGTAGTTCCGTTGTGCAACAACGCGTCGCTCAGCGCCATTCGTGCGGTGATGCCGTGGTGTGACTCCCACGGAATCGACCCCACTTGGCGGGAACCTTCCGACGAGGCTGTGCAAACGTTCTTTGACAACCTGGTGGAGCTGCCAATCAAGCTCGACGAGAAGAGAGGCCTCACCCGTGACACCACCGATGAGGAGATGGCGTATATTGCCACCAGGTTGGAGGAGGCAGCTGCAGCCAGGGCTGCGGGTGAGTTCGGATATACCTTGGAGGAGGCAGATGCAGCGGAGGCGATAAGTTTGGCCGAGGAGGAAGAGTTCCTCAAAGTGGGAAAGCTTGCCGGGCAACCTGCCGGGACAAGCGAGGCCGCCGAGCAAGGCACGGAGTCGAGCGGGCCCGCCGAGCAGGGCGTCGGATCAAGCAATCCCGCCGAAGACTCAGGCAGTTCATTGAACCTCGACTCCTCTTCTTCGTCCTCGGGGAGCTCACCACCACCACCAACTCCTCCAGTTGCGCCGAAAAGGCGCATCCGCAAGGCCGCAGACGTGACGGGGCGGCAGACGAGCCAGCAGCCACAGCGCCGCCCGACACGCGCCACCACGACGAGAAAGGCTGCCAAGGGAGCACCCCGTGCCTCAGCGGCAACAGGAGGGGGATCTTCCCGGACTGGCGCCCCCGTGCCCACCGCCCCTCGAGCTTCGGCGGCAACCGGAGCGGGGTCTTCTTAGACCACCGTCCCGGCCCCCGCCAAGCGGCCAAGGGAGCAGACTCCTCCAGCTCCTCACGCCGGGACGCGCGAGTCGGATTTCGATTTTTCGGCGCTCAGCTCCGACGACGAGGAGGAGGAAGAGTAAGGCTTCGCGGTTCTTGTTTCTCGTTAGTCTTTTGTTGATCCTTTGTCTTGTATCTTCTTTGCCTGATTCTGATCTTGTTTTTCTTCCAGGACCCTGGCCCAGAGAGCGGCGAAGAGGGCCAAAGTCCCAATAATCGTCGTTGAGGACGAGCCCGCCGCCGCAGCAGGGGGTGCGCCTGCGCCGAGCTTGCCGGACCAGGCAGCTGCTCCCCAGAGCAGCCCCCAGCGCAGCCCTCCGCGTAAGTCTTCTGTCCACTCTCCGCTCGTCGGGCGCGCGCGCGCGGGCCTCTTATCGTTGTTTTGTTTGTTTGTTGACTTGTGCAGAAGCAGAGCAGCAGCCCCAGGAGCGCCAGGAGATTGCTCCCGACGAGCCGCATGTCTCGACCTCTCCGCCAAGGAGGAGCTCCCCGGCGAGGGAGAGTACTCCGCCAAGGGCGAGTACTCCGCCAAGGGCGAATACCCCGCCAAGGGCGAGTACTCCGCCAAGGGAAGGCACCCCGCCAAGGGAAGGCGCCAGCGGCCCTCCGCCGGCGGGAGCTACCACCACGCCGCCGAGGGAGAACTCCCCGGCAAGGAACCCCATCGAAGAGGAGGCCCGCGCAGGTAAACTCCTGAACTTTTCTTTTTCTGATTTTCTCTTTTTGGATATTTGCTTGACCATTATTTTCTTCTTTCTTCTTCTTTTCTTGTCTTCAGATCCGTCCGTAGCCGAGCCAATGGAGACAGAAGTCACCGTTGAGGAGGACGCGCGCGGCGACACCGGCGACGCCGCAGCCACTGAAGGGGCGGTCGGTGCCGACGAGCCCGTCGTCGAAGAAGCAGCCAAGGCCGCCGGCGTGGTAGCTGAGGAGGGTACCGGCAGTCGCACTGACGGCCCTGAGGCCGCAGGAGCGTCAGACGCTGCGCCGACTGCCGACCCCGCCGCTGCCGCAGCCGAAACAGGCGCCTACCTGGAGGCCGGCAACGGAGTCTTCATCCAGCTCCCATGGGCGTCCACGTCAAGGGCGCCCGCGGAGGGAGAGGTCTTCGATGGGGAGGTCCTCGCCTCCGCCGGGCTGAAGTTCGTCGATGCGCCCGGCAGCAGTAACGAGCCCGAAGAGGAGCGGCTTCTGCGGAGGCTTCTGGCCCTGTACCGCGCCAGGCAGGCCAAGTTGGAATCCTGAGAGGCTCTGGCCGCCAAGGCGGGCACTGACTTGGAGAAACGCACTGAAGAGCTCCAGGCTGCCAACCAAGCAGCCCTCCGATCCTTGGCGGAGGAGCGGGAGGAGCTCGCCGAGGCACATCAGGCGTTTATTCTTGAGAAGGCTGAAGCAGAGGAGCAGCAGCGGCTCACCGCCGAGGAGTTGTCCCGGCGGGAAGGTGAACTAACGCAGCGGAAGGTCGACCTCGACAGCCACGAGGACGACCTTGCCGCGCGCGAACAGTCTCTTGGCGGAGCTCTGCAGGAAGCGAAGGACGCCGCTGCAGCTGCTGAGACCGCCAAGAGAGACTTGGAGGCGAGGGTGGCGCAACTGGAGGTCCACTTGAAGACGAGCGAAGAAAAGGTTGCCGCGCTTGCGTCGGAGAGGGAGAGGGACGCCCACAGCCACTCCGAGCTGCAGGTCCACCTCTCCGACAAGGGCAAGGAGCTTGCTGTCGCCAAGGACTCCATCGCCGATCTGGAGTTGAAGCTTTCCACCCTCACCGCATCGCTTGATGGCGCCAGAGAGCGGGAGACAAAACTGAAGGAGGATCTCAAGGGCGAGAGGGCCCTGTTGGAGAGCGCCGCTATCTCCCAAAACAACTTCAGGCAAACCGTCGAGCTCTGGACGGAGGGTCTTGTCCTTGCCGCCACCAACATTGACAAGGAGCTGGAACTGCTGGGGGCGGAGTATCTCGGGTACTCCACCGACGAGAATCTCCACCCCAGCGCCAAGCTTACCTTGTTCCTCCAGGGCGTGGGGACGGCCCTTCAGCAGCTCAGGGAAAAGATTCCCACGCAGCTGGCGAATGAGGCGCGCAGGCTTTGCACGGGCGTCTTGGAGAAGGTGCTGATGAAGATAGTCTTCCGCAACCCAGGACTCAATCTCAATAACGTCCTCAGGACCTTGCCGCCCGACGCCGACCAAGAGACGCTCAAGGCCCTTGTCGCACCTATCGTGGACAAGGTGGGCAAGATCAGGAGAGTCGAGGGCGACCGCGCGGATTAGGCTGTTTTCCTTTCTACTTCCTTTGTCGCTGCCAACCATGTTATGAACAATAGTCTATTAGAACAGTGGCAAGTCATTTTGTAACATACTTTATTTTGGGTAGTTAATGCAATGTTATTTCCTTTACTTGACTTCTTCGCTTTGTATGCTTTTACCCTACGCTTTTAGGGAACTTGCCGGCGAAGGGGCCCTTGCCGCGAGCGCTGAGTGCGGAACTTCAGCAGCCTGCTGGCAGTGCCGTTGCCGACAAGAAACCTTGTCGCAGCTAGTCGCAGCACACTTAGGTTGTTGAGCGAACTCGAAAACGGAGTAAGGGCGCGACACTTGTCGCAGCACGCTTAAGCCGTTGAGCGTGCTCGAAACAAAGTAAGGGCGCGGCTAGCCACGAGTTGGTTCCTCCGCGCACAGGTTTTCCATACAAAGTGCGGTCGTTCAAGGAAGATAACTTTAAAATTTAAAAATTTGATTGCTCAAACTTTGGCGACTTAGCTTTTGCGTCGTCTGCTTCCCGGCAAAGGCAAGGCTTTCTTGAACGGCACTTGGTCCATACCACTGTCTCCTTCCCCCCCGGCAAACTTGTGCGCGAGGAAAACTTCTTCTGCTTGAGAGAAAAGAAAAAGGGAGGAAACATAGACATGGAGCTTTGCGGCTCGTTATTGCTTACCGGGGATACGTGCTGCACAAAGTGTCAGATAGTACATGCAAGAAAAATGAAAAGGCATGAAATGACAAGTTGTGCGAGGCATATAAGTTTTACTGATGCACGGGGTCTGCGCCCGGCTATGTACAAAGGTTTACATGCAACAGCGGCAAGACTTGTACAAAAAGGTGGTTGCCGGAGCGGATCACGGCAACCGCGCCTTATGGGTAAAACTTGCGAAGGTGCTCAATGTTCCAGGAGTTGCTCACCGGTAAGCCCTCTTCGGTCTCAAGGCGGACAGCGCCGGGCCTTGTGAGTTGTCTCACCCGATAAGGGCCTTCCCACTTCGGCGTCAACTTGTTGGAATTCTTGGCGGACGGAACGCGCCGAAGAAAAAGGTTGCCTTCCTCGAGATTTCTGGCTTTAACTTTGCGGCTATGATAGCGGCGCAAAGCTTGCTGGTATCGAGCAGCTCGTACAGCAGCCTGAAGACGGTCCTCCTCAAGGAGCAGTGCGTCATCTTGCCGCAGCTGTTCTTGCTCGAGCTCATCGTAAGTGAGCACTCGAGGCGACCCGTATACGAGTTCCGTGGGAAGAACTGCCTCTGCTCCATAGACAAGAGCATAGGGTGTCTGTCCAGTGGCTCGATTTGGTGTCGTCCTGATTGACCAAAGAGCCGCCGGCAACTCTTCAATCCAGTTTTCTTCCGCATTTGTGCAGCCTGTCGAAAGTTCTTGTCTTGAGTCCGCGTAGCACTTCAGCGTTTGCTCTCTCCGATTGACCGTTGCTCCTTGGGTGAGCAACAGAAGCGAAGCAGACCTTGGCGCCAAGGTCTTGGGCATACTGCATGAAGGTGCGACTTGTGAATTGTGTGCCATTGTCGGTGATGATCCTGTTAGGGATTCCGAAACGGCAAACAATCGACCTAAAGAACTTGACTGCTGACTGTGCGGTCACCTTTCTCACTGGTTCCACTTCCGGCCACTTTGTGAACTTGTCGATGGCAACGTACAAGAACTCAAAGCCCCCGGCTGCGCGGGGGAAGGGGCCGAGGATGTCGAGACCCCAGACCGAAAATAGCCAGGACAAAGGGATCGTCTGGAGAGCTTGAGCTGGTTGATGTATCTGCTTGGAATGGAACTGGCATGCTTCACACTTGGTTACTTGCGCAGTTGCATCTTGGAGGGCTTCTGGCCAAAAGAAACCTTGCCGGAAAGCCTTGCCGGCAAGTGCTCTTGCGCCAATGTGGTGACCACATATGCCTCCATGTATCTCTGCCAACAGCTTTTGTCCATCTTCCCGGGGAATGCACTTCAATTTGACACCGTTGAGTCTTCTTCTGTACAGTTCATCGCCGACAAACTGATACATACTTGACTGCCGGGTTATTCTTTCTGCTTCTTCTGGCTCTTCGGGAAGTTCTCCTGTTTGAAGGAAACGGGCAATCTGCTGTGCCCATGCTGGAGCCTGAGGCTCAACAACAAGGACTAAAGGCATTAGTGCTGCTGCGGGAACGTCAGCTTCTACGGCAAGAACCTGTGGCTCGGCCGGAGCTTGACGTTCCTCGGCAAGCTTGCTGGGGCAAAACTTGTCGGGAACGCCTGCTTCAACTGTACAAACCCTAGGGTCTGCTGGAGCAGACTGTTCCTCAGCAACTTTATCGTTGATCTTGGGGACCTTGTTGGCGGCGGTTTCAGGAAGTTCTGCCGGCAAGTAGTCACCGGAAATCAACTTTCTCTTCCTACTCTGCCCAGTTGACGGTGTTACGGAAGGTTGAGTTAGCTTGAGCACAAAGATCCCCGGTTCCACGGGTAGCTTTAGTGCAGCACACTTTGACAGGCCGTCTGCGATGTCGTTTTGAACTCTTGGAACGTGCTCCATCTGCAAGCCTTCAAAGTGTTCTTCAAGCTTCCTCACTTCATCGACGTATGCTTCCATCAATGGACTCTGGTAGCTCTTGTTCACTTGTCGGACGACCAACTGCGAGTCACCCCGCACAATAAGCTTCTTGATCCCAAGTTCCGCTGCGATTCTGAGGCCGGCAAGCAAACCTTCATACTCTGCCGTATTGTTCGTTGCTTGCTCCTTTGGAAAGTGCATTTGGACGACGTACTTGAGGTGCTCTCCGGTGGGTGCGATAAACTGCACGCCGGCACCGGCGCCTTGCAGCGAGAAGGCTCCATCAAAGTACATTATCCATTCCTTGCTTGCTTCTTTGACGGGGATGCTCGTCTCTGGATTCTCTTCGTCTGGTGTTGGCGTCCATTCTGCTATGAATTCTGCCAATGCTCTGCTCTGAATAGTTGAAGTACTTTCAAACTTGAGGCCAAAGCTTGACAGCTCCAGTGCCCACTCGACAATCCTGCCTGTCGCTTCTGGATTTTGCAGTATCCTTTTTAGCGGAAAACGAGTGACCACTGTTATCTCATGTGCTTGGAAGTAATGGCGCAGCTTTCTTGAGGCCATGAGGAGGCCGAAAAGCAACTTCTGCACTCCAGAGTACCTTGACCTAGCCCCTGGAGAAGGGAGCTGACGAAGTAAACTGGGCGCTGCACCATCTTCTTCCGTATCTCCTCTTGCATCTGCGCAGATCCATCCTTGTCGGGACCAGAGCTTGACGGGGAAGCCCCCTGCTTGTCACTGGATGTGCTTGCCGGGGCTGTGGGCTCCTCATCTGCCTCCCTCTCCGCTACCAATGCAGCACTAACCACTTGATTGGTTGCTGCTAAGTACAGCAGCAACTTCTCTTGTGGCCTAGGTGCGACAAGTATTGGAGTGGAGGACAGGTACCTTTTCAAGTCTTGTAGTGCTGCCTCCGCTTCCGGAGTCCATTTCATTGGACCTGCCTTTTTCAAGATTTTGAAAAACGGCAGGGCGCGTTCTGCGGACTTAGAAATGAACCTGCTGAGAGCAGCCACACAGCCGGCAAGCCTCCGTACATCCTTGACGCGCTTCGGAGCTTCGATCTGCTTGATGGCTTTGATCTTGTCGGGGTTGGCTTCAATCCCACTTTGGGACACAAAGAACCCGAGAAGCTTGCTGGAGGGGACTCCGAACACGCACTTCTCGGGGTTAAGCTTGAGTTGTATCTTGCGCAGATTCGCAAATGTTTCGTCTAGATCTTGAATTAGGGTAGCCATGTCCTTGCTCTTGACCACTATATCATGCATGTAAGCTTCTACATTCCTGTGTATCTGTGGCTCAAAAGCAGTGTGGACTACCCTCGCAAACGTTGAACCGGCATTCTTCAATCCAAACGGCATGCGTATGAAGCAATACGTGCCACATGGAGTAATGAATGCGGTCTTCTCTTCATCTTCTTCAGCCATAAATATCTGGTGGTATCCTGAATAGGCATCAAGAAATGAAAGCAACTCACATCCAGCCGTAGAGTCAACAATCTGGTCAATGCGCGGCAAGGGAAATGGATGTTTGGGACAAGCTTTATTCACATCGGTGAAGTCTATACAAAGCCTCCACTTCCCATTTGCTTTGCACACGACAACAGGGTTGGCCAGCCACGTGGGATGAAGTACACCTCTGACAAGGCATGCCGCTTCCAACTTCTTGATTTCTTCAGCAATAAACTCTTGGCGCTCCACCGCTTGCTTTCTAACCTTCTGCTTGACGGGCCGCGCGTGAGGACAAACGGCAAGCTTGTGCTCAATCACTTTCCTGGGAACACTGGGGATGTCAGACGGTTGCCATGCAAACACGTCGACGTTCGCCCGCAGGAAAGCAACGAGCGCGCTTTCCTATTTAGGATCAAGCGTGGCACTGATGGTGAAAGTACCACCAGTGCCGTCCTCCTTGGCGGACACCTTCTTGGTTGTTGGTGGAGCTGCCATCGTCTTCTTGCACTTGCCGGTGGAGCTCGATGGTGCGTCCTCGATGGCAGCGCAGCACTCCGAGGAGGTGCGTTTGCCGGAGTGGGCCCCAGAGCTCTTGCCGGACTTGGTCTTGTTCTTCCCCCCGGGAGCTTCAGCGGCAAGTGTCCTGCTATCTGTTGCGGCTGCTGCGTCCCGGTAAATCTTGTCGGCACAGATAAGCGCGTCCTTCTTGTCGCCGGGGACAGAGATGACGCTTATGGGGCCTGGCATCTTGAGCATGTTGTAGGCATAATGAGAGGCTGCCATGAACTTGGCGAGCGCCAGACGGCCCAGTATCCCATTGTAAGGCAATGGGATATCGGCAACGTCAAAGGTGATCCTCTCAGTCCTGAAATTCAGCTCTCCGCCAAAAGTCACTGGCAGTGTGATTTTCCCCTTCGGCTTGCTCCTTCCCGGGTTGATCCCTTGGAATGTGCCGGTTTCCTCGAGCTCGCTGTCGGGGATCTGGAGTTTCCGGACCACATCAGAGGAGATCCGGTTCAGGTCGGCCCCGCCGTCAACCAACATCTTGGTGACCTTAAGGTTGCGGATAGTTGGTGAAACCAACATCGGCAAGCACCCGACCGCAGTTGTGCGATCAGGGTGGTCCTCAATGTCAAAGACGATGGGCGTGCTGGACCACTTCAGAAGTTTGCGCAACTCGACGGGTGGCTCTGCTGCATTGACTTCCCGCACCCATTGTTTGAGTTGGCGGTGGGAAGTATGCAGAGAAGCTCTGTCGTCTACGCACAAGACCTCTGTTGCCTTCTGGAACTCCTGCTCGCTGTTATCTCCGTCCTCCATGTCTTCGTCGTCGTCTTCGTCTTCGTCCTTGTCGCGGCCGCGGGGAGGTCTATCTCCTTGCCGCTGCTTGGCCTTGCCGCGGCGTCCTCCCCGGCCATTGAATGGCCGCTTCTTGCCGGACTCTCCTCCACCTCCCTGGGCCTTCTCCTTGTCGCGTCGCTCGTACTCAGCTTTTTGCTGCTCGACGAGGTACTCGACTCTTTTGCAGTTCTGGAGGTCATGGCCCTTGGTGCGGTGGATCTTGCAGTACTGCTTGTCGGAGCCGTCCTGCTTGTCGGCGGCCGCCACAGTCTCCTTGCCGGAGCTGCCAGCCTGGGCTTTCTTGGTGCCATCCTCCTTGCCGGACTGCTCAACGACCAATACTTCTTTGTTCTTCTTCTTCCTGTTGTTCCGCCGCCAGTTCTTCCTTGCCGGGGCGGCATCCTCACTATCTGTTCCCCCTGCTCCAGTATCCTCTCCGGGGAGTCTCCTCCCTTCTTCAGCGCGTGCGCACTTGTCGGCCAGGGCATAAAGCTCACTGACGTCTCGGATCTTGCACATCGCCATTTCCTCCCTCATCCTGCGGTTACGCACGTTCTGGTGGAACGCGCTAATAACCGCGGCAGGGTGGACGTCTGGCATGTTGTGCTGGACGCGGCTGAATCTTTGGATGTACTTTCGCGGGGACTCTCCTTCCTTCTGGGCGAGTATATGAAGATCACTCTCCTGGCCATGGGGCTTGTGGCCGCCCGTGAAGGCGCCGACAAACTGATGGCACGGGTCGGCCCAAGAACAGATGGAGTTTTCCGGTAAGTGCATGAGCCAAGATCTGACGTTTGGCTTGAGCACTAGCGGGAAGTAGTTTGCTAGTATCTTCTCGTCTCGTCCCCCGGCAGCCTGCACCGCGATGCTATAGATGCTGAGGAACTCTGACGCATGAGTCTTGCCGTCGTACTTCTCGGGTACGTCGGGCTTGAAGTTCTTCATGCTGGGACATTGGACTTGCCGCAGCTCATGGGTGAACGCAGGACAACCCGCCGCGTACGGCAAGTCGCCTGGTTCTCCGGGCGCGTGCATGTCGACAGCGGGCCCAGCGCGCTGGTCGGATTGTCGCCGCGCTTCTCTTCGACGCTTGATGCGATTTCAAGCGTCTTCTTGTCGTCTGTCGTCAAGGACTTGGCGTTGATCGCGGCGAGCTCGTGGATCCGACGATGTCGTGGACTCGTCGTCGATGTTGATCCGACGAGTCGGCGATTTCGGCCTTCGAGGCGGGGAGTGCACGGTAGTTGCACCCCCGGCGGTCTTATCGCCATCAGCCCGCGCCTGGCTAACTTGCCGCGGTCGCGATGTCGTCGGCTGCTGCGGAGTGTCATTATTGGCGAAGGCGACGAGGCTTTGGATGGTGGCCCTCCAGTCTTCGGCCTTGTCCGCCGCTGGAGGGAAGTCGAGGAGTAGCTGAGCTCGAGCTAGAGCTTCTGCTGGAGTGGCGGGGAGCGGTGGCGAGCGGTGCGAGGAGCGAGATATGCTCGGACTTCTAACAGCGTTAGAAGGAGCAGCATCTCGTCCCGGCGATCGCGCCTTTCTTGTGCCAGCACATTGGCCTTGAGCGTCCCGCGTATCGCCAGCTTGACCTTGGCCCAGCAAGCGTATGGTACCTTGTGTACCATGTCGCTGCCGGTCCGGCGCCTCCTGAGACAGGCGCGGAGCATGCACGGACGCCGAGGTCTTGGAGTGCGCTCGGTCGTCCGTCTTATCCTTGGACTTGGCGGCGCCGTGAGTTTCCTCGCCGGCGTCCGTCCTTCCGCCGGCGTCTACCCCACCAGCCATTGGCTCCGGCGGTGGTGGGATTGACGCGGACGGGCCTGCTGCCTCCGAAGCCTTCTTCTTCGGCGGCATGTTGACGAAGTCGATGAAGTTGATGAGGTTGGTGGAGATTTCGCCCGCGTGAACGCCGGATTGGGTTCACACAACCTCGACGCCCCCCTACCTGGCGCGCCAAAGATGTCGGGGAAGCTGATCGCCCACGAACACCTATGGGACCGGAGCCCCTTTTCAGTACGGCAAGGGAGCGGAGGGTGCACGAAGAGCGGATCGAGACGAACACGCGAGCAGTTTACCCAGGTTCGGGCAGCACGAATGCGTAAAACCCTACTCCTGCCTTGGTTTGTATTGCGTTCTTGGCTCGGGAGCGGGAAGAGCTACAGTACTTATCGCTAGCGACACCGAGCGTGAGAGTGATCGAAGATCGGAACCTCCTCTACGTTGCGCATGGGCCTCCTTTTATAGATCAAAGGGGTCACCGACAGGTGGCAACATAGGCGAGGGTAAAAACATAAAAACGGTGGTAGTTGGAACAGTGTATGCATAGTGCTCTGTACCTAACCCTGACGGCAGGGGACAAGGGCATTAAATGCCCGTCGCCGTCACCCCGAACAGTGCAAAAAGCGTCCTCCAGGGCGCCTCCGTCCGCCACGACGGTGGCCTCGTCATCGCAGCATGCCACCGTGTACCCCAGGCTGCACAGCCTTCCACCACGCGTGCCTGGAAGGGCCCCAGGGCGACGCGTGGGCGGATGAGCTGGAGCGCGGGTACTTAGTGGAAGCTTGCCGCGGCGAGCGCCTTGCCGCGGCCGCCATCTTGTCGCACGTGGGAGCTTGTCGCTCCTCGGGCCTTGCTGGGACGCGTGGCGCGTCGCGGCAAGTCTCTTGAAATGCCGTGTTTGGCCTTCCCAACAAGCTCCTCTTGTCAGGGTCTTGTACCAAAGAGGTGGTCTTGAGCCTTGAATGGCCTTCCCGGCAAGGTCCTCTTGCCGGGGCCTTGTTTCTTTATCTTGAATACTTTGTTCTTGGATGGCTCCAAAGGAACCATAGTGGGCCTTGGCGGACGCGCGGCAAGCCCTGCCACGGGACGCTGCTACTGCCCGTGCACAAGTTCGGGATACTAAGGTACCCCTACTTTAGTACACCGACAGCTGAGCATTGTCGTCTGGTTGATTTGGAGCAGAGATGATGAGTTCTTCGTCAGGTTGTGCTTCAGAAGGCATGCTCTCACCAGTTCCCATTAGCTTGATAGATTCATTTGGTGAAGCTTCATCTAGCACATTTGGTAGGGACTCTCTTTGTGAACCATTTGACTCATCAAACCTCACATCCATAGTTTCAACCGTTTTATAGAGAAAAATGTTGAAGACTCTGTAGGAGTGTGAGTCCTTTCTATATCCAAGCATGAAGCCTTCATGAGCTTTGGGTGCGAATTTTGACTTATGATGAGGATCCTTGATCCAGCACTTAGCTCCAAATACTCTGAAGTAGCTTACATTTGGCTTCTTTCCAGTGAGGAGTTCATAGGATGTTTTCTTCAGAATCTTGTGAAGATAAACACGGTTGATGCTATTGCATGCAGTATCAATAGCTTCGGGCCAGAACCTTCTTAGTGTTTTGTACTCATCGAGCATCGTTCGAGCCATCTCAATTAGAGTTCTGTTCTTGCGCTCAACGATCCCATTTTGCTGAGGTGTATATGGGGCTGAGAATTCATGAGTGATTCCCATCTCATCCAGATAAAGATCGAGGCCAGTGTTCTTGAATTCTGTGCCATTGTCACTTCTGATATGTTTGATCTTGATGCCATAGTTGTTCATGGCATGGTTGGCGAAGCGTCTGAAGACATCTTGCACTTCAGTCTTGTAGAGTATTATGTGCACCCATGTGTATCTTGAATAATCATCAACAATGACGAAGCCATGGAGACAGGCTATGGTAGAGAACGTGGAGTAGTGAGTAGGGCCAAATAAGTCCATGTGAAGCAGTTCGAAGGGTTTAGATGTCGTCATGATTGTCTTCGAGGGGTGTTTGGCTCTAGTCATCTTCCCAGCTTCACAGGCACCACATAGATGATCTTTCTTGAACTTGACTTCCTCGATGCCTATGACATGCTTCTTCTTTGCGGGAGTGTGCAAGTTCATCATGCCAGCATGTCCTAGCGTCTGATGCCAGAGCCAGCACTCTGAAGCTTTTGCTAGAAGACATACGGCCATCTGCGGTCCAGCTGAGAAATCTACCATATACAGATCACCTTTTTTGTATCCTTCAAATACTAAAGACTTGTCAGATTCCATTAGTACAATGCAACAAAATTTACCACACATCACTATCATGTTTAAGTCACAAAGAATTGAGACAGAAATTAAGTTGAAGCTAAGAGACTCAACAAGCATGACTTTATCCATGTGTTGATCTCTTGAGATTGCAACTCTACCTAGACCCAACACTTTGCTTTTACCAGTATCAGCAAATGTGATGTGACTCTTGTTAGATGGACGTAAAGTTGAGTCCATGAGAAGATTTCGATCACCAGTCATATGATTTGTACACCCGTTGTCCATAATCCATTCTGAAGACTTTGGTGTCGCTCCCTACAGTGCAGTTAGGAGGATAGGCTTCACCAAAAGCCATTTTGAAGCATAAACATTTGATGCATAAGTGGATTATGAAAGCTTAGATGAAGGTTAAGACTGATGAGATGTTTAGCAAGTGATTTATGGGTAGTATGAGCAGTAAGTCATTTTGGGCAATTGATCTTGTGCCCTACAAGTGTTTTTAGGTCCCCAGCAATAGCATCAGAAGCCTTTGATCATAGGCTGGAGACCTTTCCCTGCAAGAGAAAGTTAGTTCTTCTTAACCACCCACATCTTCAGGGGTGGCTTAGAAGCAGTGAGTCTAAGAGCAGCATCTGAGAATTTTGGCTTTGGGGCCCTAGCAAATAGTCTTGCAGGAGGAGAATAATACTCATAAGAATAGGCAGAAAAATTCTTGGATTTATGAACATAGCGGTTTGAAGAAAGACGCTCATATTCATGGGTCTGAGTATGGTTTCCCTGTAAAACATTCGCGTTAGGGTGACTCAGATGAGTCCTTTGTCTGTATGAAGCCTTAGGACCATATGAAGCCTTTGGTCTGGGATTTGTCTTCATCCCAGGAGGTGTCATGATAGTATTTACTTTGATGAAGACTTTGAAGAAGACTTTGAGTATTTCTTCTCTTTCTTGTCATCAGAATCATATTCCTTGCTCTTCTTTTTCTTCTTCTCGTTGTCCCACTGAGGACACTCAGAGATGTAGTGACCAGGTTTCTTGCACTTATGACATGTTCTCTTCTTGTAGTCATGAGTAGAAGCTTCATCATTTCTTGAGGTGGATCTTGAAGACTTTATGAAGCCTTTCTTCCTAGTGAATTTCTGGAATTTCTTCACAAGCATGGCAAGCTCCTTTCCAATGTCTTCAGGATCATCAGAACGTCATTCAGATTCTTCTTCAGATGAGGAAACAGCTTTTGCCTTTAAGGCGCGAGATTGGCCATAGTTGGGACCATAGATGTCACGTTTCTCAGATAGCTGGAACTCATGTGTGTTGAGGCTCTCAAGTATATCAGACGGATCGAGAGTCATGAAGTCAGGGCGTTCTTGAATCATCAGGGCAAGGATATGAAATGAGATGTCGAGTGATCTCAGGAGGGTCTTGACGATTTCATGCTTGGTAATCTCAGTGGCGCCAAGTGCTTGAAGCTCATTTGTGATGTCAGTGAGACGATCAAAAGTGTGCTGGACATTCTCATTGTCATGTCCCTTGAAGCGATTGAAGAGATTGCGAAGGACGCTGATCCTTTGATCTCTCTGGGTAGATACTCCTTCATTGACGTTTGAGAGCCAGTCCCAAACTTCCTTTGACGTGTCCAGAGCACTTACACGACCGTATTGTCCTTTGGTCAGATGACCACAGATGATGTTCTTGGCCGTTGAATCCAATTAAACGAGCCTCTTGACATCAGCAGGGGTGATACCTTCACCAGTCTTGGGAACGCTGTTCTTGACGAGAAACCAGAGGTCCACGTCAATGGCTTCAAGATGCATGCGCATCTTGTTCTTCCAGTAGGGATATTCAGTTCCATCGAAGACGGGGCATGCAATGGAGACTTTGATTATCCCTGCAGTCGACATAGCTAAAACTCTAGGTGGTTAAACCGAATCACACAGAACAAGGGAGTACCTTGCTCTGATACCAATTAAAAGTGCAGTATATCGACTAGAGGGGGGTGAATAGGTGTTTTTTATGAAATGCTTCAAAACATGGTAGTTTCGAAGACAACCGATAAGCTCAAGCCTATTAGTATGTAGCAGAAAGTGGACTACACTAGATAAGCCATAGTCATGTATTCACTGAAGTGAAAGCATGAAGACTAATAGCAACTAGGCAGTAGTGATCACAAAAGATCAAGGAATGAAGCCAATCATAACAAGTAGATACTTAGTGAAGACAATCAGATGAGGCAAGCATGCAATGTCTTCACAACATAGAGCAGTAAGTAAAGGGAAGGAAAGGATAGAACCAGTAGCTCGGGGAAGACAGTGATTTGTTAGACCAGTTCTAGTTGCTGTGACAACTGTACGTCTGGTTAGGGAGGCTGAGATTTAACTCAGAAGACCGCGTCTTCACCTTGTTCCCCTTGAGCTAAGGACACCTAGTCCTCGCCCAATCACTCTGGTAAGTCTTCAAGGTAGACTTCCAAACCTTCACAGACTTCGTTCACCGGCAATCCACAATGACTCTTGGATGCTCAAAACGCGACGCCTAACCGGCTGGAGGAAACACAGTCCTCAAGTGTAATAAGTCTTCAGGTCACACAGACAGAAAGACTTCAGTGATGCCTAACACTCTTTGGCTCTGGGTGTTTGGGCTTTGTCCTAGCAAGGATTTCTCTCTCAAATGCTTCGGAGGTGGGTTGCTCTCAAACGACAAAAGCCGTGCAATAACTCTGAGCAGCCACCAATTTATGGTGTAGGGGGTGGGCTATTTATAGCCACTGGGCAACCCGACCTGATTTGTCCTTAGTGACCCTGGGTCACTAAGGAACAGACACGTGTTCCAACGGTCAGATTTCAAACACACACGGCAACTTTACTTGAGCTCCAAGTAAAGCTGACGCATCCGCCTTTGGATAAGATTTGCTCTCATAGTCTTCGCTCGAAGACATAGGATTTGGTTGAGCATCACTTCAGTCACTCTAACTTAGTTCACTTGGACCGCACTTAACAGTACGGTGGTTCCTATGACTCAACAAAGAAGAAAAGGAAACAACGAAACATCTACGTCTTCGCTCTCCATAGTCTTCACACAATGTCTTCTCATGTCATAGTCTTCAATATGATTATCTTCATATACCACCACTGACATCAATGTCTTCATACATTTTTAGGGGTCATCTCCGGTAGGTTAACCGAATCAATGAGGGACTACTACCTGTGTTATCCTGCAATTCTCACAAACACATTAGTCCCTCAACCAGGTTTGTCGTCAATACTCCAAAACGACTAGGGGTGGCACTAGATGCACTTACAGCTACCACACTTAGAAGCATGGTTATGGTTCCATCAAGAGCCCATATACTCCGTCCCTATTTGTGTGGGAGTGTCGATCTTCTCAGATCTTTAGGATAATTCCTTCTCTAGGCTTTTCCGGTAGTGGCCTTTAAACTTGGTCGTCAATTCTTGTATCCTTTCATCTTGGTAAGGTTTCTTACGGGTCTGATTCTTCTTAGATGACAAGTCAGGCGCTAATAGTAAACAACTATCGATATCTCATGGTGGTCATCAAACAAACTAACTGGGTTCCTGCAGAAAACGGTTTTGGGCTTCATTCTCATCGTATGACCTACGGTTGGCAACAGATGCCTTGTACATGGGAAAATTTTGTCATACCATTCTAAGGTTTAAACAAGGTTTTGACAATGTCGTCTCTCTACTATAGGTAAGTCACCCAGATTTACCATCTCGTATAACTGAGGTGAATAATAAGAGTAAGTCGGTATGGTGATCAATCCATTCTGCACACAAATCATTACCTTGTATATTGTTTAGTGAATCTCGCATTCTAAGACTCGGTCATCCTCACAAGCATTGCAGACTTTCTCTTAGCGATGAACTGGGTTCGGATAACTCCATGAATTCTGCAAGCCGAACAAAACAGCTATCGTTCTTCACAACTCTCGGGTTATGCGTACACTCCTATAAGATCGTCCGTTGGCAAAATTGTAACTTCTTCCAGGGGTTTTCCTTCAGCAAGAGTGTGCTTGCTTCTTGACAGGTCATGGGGCATGTGGGTTATGGCTCATCTCCAAGTTGTCACTAGTAACACTTGGTCTCATCTTCAGGTTGCAACTAATCATTCTTCCAACATCCAGCTTCCTTGGCTTTCTTAAATCCATCCAATTGTATTGTATCTCTTCCTTCTGTTGGTACAAACTAAGATGTAATTACTTAGACTCATCTTTGTCTGATCCATTCCAAGGTCTGACATAACTAGCTCTTGTATTCGGGTAACGGTATTGAGTATTACCACCCTTGAAATTGAAACACTAGTTCTCTTCAAAGTCATATTCCATGCATCGTGTCTTCACTCATCACTTATGTAGTAACAACTCATAAAAATCCAAAATCAATACCATGATGCTAACTTCATTGATTCTCAACTTATTACAATCTACTGTATTTCCATTACAGGTCTCAACTCAACTACTTAGCACATGTCTCCTTCTCCTTGGGACAATCTCTAGCAAAGGTGCCCTGCTTCACTACAGTAGAAACAAGTTTCGTGGTTCCCGTGTGATTACCTAGCCTCCTTAGGTCCTCGGCTTATGGGTCCACTTCAGAACTTGTATATCATTAACTCATCCTTGGAGTCACTATTGCTCCACACTCCAGCATTACACCCTCTTTAAATCCAGTTGTACTTATTTCCTTCATAGCTTTGGGGTAATCATCGTATCAAGAATAAAGTCCAACTTATTTTGTGCAAATTCCACTCTTTGGAGCAACATTTTTCCTTTCCATTGGTCCAATGTTCACACAGAAAAGTGTCGCCCCTAAACAAAATGCACTGGTTCATCCGTAATTCATATTTGCCTCATATCAAATCTTTTATTACATCCTGAACCGTTATTCAACACTCAAATTTCAAATGTGCTTCACTACAAATGTTGCCATCCACATAGTTTGGTAGGGTCAAGCATTCCTTCCATCTTTATTCATTTGTCCTTGCTGAGGATGCTTCAGTCCCACGGGAATTGTGCAATGTGATTCTTGAAATCATCGATCTTTTGCTTCATCCTAGTGGTTGTGTGCTTCATCTCTGCATGCACCCCATTCAGGCATTCCTGAGTGTGACGAAGTCTTGCTTAAAGTATTTCTCCAATCTGACGTATGGCCTCCATAGCAGCTTCACGAACAGAGTCGAAGAATGTTGTCTGTGGTACTTGAGAGATGAAAAAGTATTGACCCATAGTTTTTGGGCAAACTCCTTTCACACGGTGGAGGTGTAGCTCCACGTACCAAAGTTCAACTCCATTCTCCAGGAAGGGATAACCCTTGTAAACTGCATCTCCTTCCAGGTGAATATGCTTCATCATGTCCTTTAGGATTTTGGGTAATCCTGATCGCTAGTCAGGGTCATGATCGATTTCAGGCCCTTGAGAAAAGACTCGTAAAGGGTTGTGATCTGTAGGTATAAGGTAGAAGGGGTACTCAGGATAATGTATGTATTTCCCTGGGTGAAATATGGTTGTTTGTCTGAGAAAGGTTTGGGTCAGCTAGTCCATGGGTTCTAGGTTTTTGTCTGGGTGAGATAGCAAGAGAGGCACTCACACTCAACCAACAACTCATAACATTTCATATGAGATTACAAACATATCACCTTCTATTGCTTCACAAACTATTACAATGTCCTTTCCATAGCTCAACTCAACATCCCAATGAAAAGTGTATTCCGCATTCATTTACATGCTTTATTCCCATATCAAGATCTCAACTACTCTACTTAATCTTTCCTCGAGTCTGAACCTTCTGTAGCAAAATTCCCCACTTCCATGCAGCGTAAACAAATGGCATCAGACAAATCTAGGGACTTCATGGTAACTATCTTGGTTCACTGGGTTCTTGGCTTCCTTGTTGGGCAGTTGCTAGCGTAATGAACTTAGTCCTTGCACCTGTAACAAGTGATGTGACTCATGTCCTTTTCCACAGAAATTGGGTTGTTCTTGTGACACATGCTCTTTATCTTCCTCGACTTCTTCATTCCTATCAATTCTTCTATCTTTTGTGGATCAAACTCCACCTCTTCTATTGGGAAGTCTCCCAGATGCTCTTGACTTTCCTTCATGCAATACTGTGAAAGATGTCCTTTTTTCCCACATGAGTAGCAAGCACGGGAGTAATATCTGTTTAGGCCTTCTCCATCAGGGTCGTCAATACCTTCCTCCATCGCGGATTCCTTTGAAATTTCCTCGTGGGATTCTTTCATTGCTTCTTTCTTCTGCTAGATAGTTCGTTGTACCATGGGGTAAATGTGACACTGAGCAGGGTAGTGGGTAATCCCTTCACACAAGAAACAAGTAATCTGCCTGGGCGTTCTTCAGCCGGGTGACTTTCTTCACAATTAGGGCATTCATCCTTGTGCTCCTCCTGGGTGTATCCTATTTCTCCACAAATCCTGCAGGCACAAGGTGTCTTCTTCGAGTTGTCACCGTGCTTTCGAATGAGACGTGATCTTAACAGAGTCTTCTTGAATTCCTCCCAACTTTTTGCTCTATTACATCCTTGTATGACTTGATGCATTTTCCACCATGTTGCAACACTTTTTGTAAAGTACTGGAGAGCGTATTGAACCTAATACTTCATTGCAATCAAATTTTTCCTGAAGTGATCCTCAATGTTTTGTATCCATAGCTATGCCTCCGGCTGGGTCATCGGTCCAGAGAATACAGGTCTATCTTCATTCAGCCTCTATTGGGTCCAAGGTTTTGGGATGAGATACAGGAGGTGGAGAGAGATACGCTCAATACAAACAACAATTTTGAAAAGACGATTTTATTTTGTGGCCGTCGGAAAAACATCAAACAATTGACGGCTCACAGTCGTCGCATCTAACGTAAGTACATAATAGGGGTTTGGTCTTCTAAAGGTCAATATACCTTCAAAGTCGTCAGCTCTTCAAACCTTCGGAGTATCCACTGTTGTAGCTTCAACACTTCTAATGCATGGTGAAATCCTCTTTACTCCGAAGTGGTCAAAATGGAAAAGGGTATTGTCTAGCTATTTAAGGTAAAAGGGGAGATTTGACAAAGCTCGGAAAAGAGGAGAGGTATAGAATCTTTTTGAAAAGAAAGTTTTAGAGAAATCCATTCCTATGGGCTTGCCAGTTTCTAGGGTCACGTCCTACAGTCAAACATGTGCTCTGATACCATCTTTGTAACAACCTGACCCAAATGGATCGAAGTATTTGTGCTTAAGTGTCATCCCTGGATCGGTATGCTGACAAACACAGTACTCCAGGATTTATAACAGAGGTAAATCACATGTATAACAAGGTTGTGGAGTGTGAGCAATACCAACGGGAAAGTTGAGTGTAGACATCGCAACCCTAACATATCACTTACTCGTCGGATAATTCCTGCAACATGAGACGTTGCAGCCATGTAGGTCAGTACATTGAACGTACTGGCAAATTCACACCATAGAAAATGATGAACAATATCTATCACTATGTGCATATTTCGTTGGTGGAGGCTGTAAGGTTTATTTTCGCATAAAGCAAATTTTTCCCTACAACAAAGGAATATATTTCATTTACTACTCAGTTTAGTTATGCAATATTGAGAATGGATCCTCCATCTCAATCCCAAAGTTTACCATAGTCATTAATAACCCAACAAATTAATTTAATAGAGTGATGCGATCAATAAAATAATCCACTTCTAGATACTCAAAGATGTCCATAACTATGGACACGGCTAATCGTGATTAGTTTGTACACTCTGCAAAGGTTTGTGCACTTTTCCCCACAAGACTCGATCTCCTCCGTTTGATTTCCCGCTCTGCATGGTCTTTGAGAAACGGATGACCGAGACACAGTCTTTCAGAAGCATTCACTCTTTACCCCGGATGGACCAGTACACCAACATTCCCCCTACATCTGCTAGTCCACCACTAAAAGAGCTCACACAACATACTCAACTATGCCAGAGCCCATAATGGCTTGTGGCTACACATGGAAGTTTCTAGGCATGAAAATATTATATGATCCCTTTGAGCCTTGGTGGCATTCCAATAGGATGATGACACGGGTCCTCCGGTATCCCCTAGGACAACATTGGACCCTCCAGGTGTCCGGGCAAGCCACTGGTATCTCCCCAGGTCCCCCAACCAATCCACCGAGATGTGTGTTAATGTTGCCACCTTAAACTTTCCCTTAGTTGTTATTACACTCACAACTTTCATGAATCTCACATACCAATCCACGTATACAAGCATGGCTAAGCAATAAGTAACAAAGCGTATATTCCCTTGGTTGATCTCAAGTCATTGCGTTCCTACCTCATGAACTACTAAGCAATACCACATGTGATCAAGTCCTACTCATGCAATCTTTGAGGATAGAACTAATGCAGTAAAAACTGGGTATTGGAAAGTATGATCTTGCCTTGTACCGTTCACGAAGATTCTTCGCACTCATAACTCATGTTCGAGCTACTCGTCACACTCCGATCAATCTATCGTAAGCAAGCAATAGTAACCACACATAAGCAATCACTCAGAAGATCGGGAAGAACGAAGAAAACATTTCGGAAAATTTCAAAACAAGCAAATAACTCTTGCAATATAAAACAATTTCTAACTGTACCAAAATAAGGTGATTTTGGCCTTATCAAAAAATTTAGGTCAAAGAGATTCGATTTGCAAAAGGAATCAATTCAAATGGAGTTATAAAACTCAAGTTATGAACAAAAGAAGTTTAAAACAGAACTGTTTAAATTCAAATTTTAAAACTTTCAAAAATATGATTAAGTTGGTTACCTGGATAGAGGGGATCATAACGAAGAAGTGGGCATTGGTTTCGTTGGATTTGTACTAGGGAGTAAAAAGTTACGACGATTTAAAGAGTAGGGGCTGATCTGCAAAGAAAATATTTATAGAAAGGTCCCTGACAAAAATAAACAGAAAAAGAAAAATCTATCAGACGAATGTCCACTAACAGAGACTAACGAACGACTTCGTTCGTTACAGAAGCTAAACGAACGAACGTTTGCTAAATAACTACCGATCGGTTTTAAAAGAAAAACCTAAACTAAAAAAACTAAAACGGAAAACCGGACGGGTTATTACCGGTTCGTGCTGTTTTTTCATTGAAAACCGACGAGGCGGATCAGAGAAGATCGGGTTTTCGGTCGGCGGATCGGGCGCAGAGGAAAGAGAGGGGTCGGGTGTCGGTATTTATGAGGGGGCGGGGCGATGCCTTGGGAAAGGGGCGAAGGATTCCGGCCTCGGCACGGACGTCGAGGTCGGCGGCGACGGTGTGGCAGCTGCGGTCTCCGTCGCTCGGGAGGGTGACGGCGCACGGGGCGGCTGGGCTTTGGCCTGGCCTGGTTGGGGCTGGGTCTGCCCAGTCGGCGGAAGATATTATATATATATATAACATTTTTTAAGACAACAAAAACAAGAATAAAACCACATAAAATAAAATATACTATAGGCATAATATATATCAAAATTTTTAGAAAAAGATTTCCTACAAGATGAACATTTTTTAGAGCCAAATAAAATCCACAAAAATTAAATAAATCAAACAGTGCTTCGGGTTTATTTTAAAAAAATCAAATAAAATATTAAAAAATACAAAATTATTTCAAACTCATTTCTCTCCAATTTTCTACTGTAGGGAATCATTTTACCCTATTTTCCATATATTTTATTTTTGGAGAAAAATAATTTGAATAAAACCAAATACCTCAAATTTGAAAATAAAATTCAAAAAATACTTCAAAGGAACTTCCAACTCATATTTCTTATAATTTGAAGAAGTCATTTTATCTTCTCTCGGGACAATCATTGAGTTGCATAAAGTTTCTGAATTTAAAATATTTTCCAAAATGGAATTCAAATCTTTTCAAAACCCTTTTCATTTATTTAAATGGAAGAAGTCATATCATCTTCACTCTAGGGTTTCCTGTTGAAATGAATTTGAATTCATGGAGATCATAAATGCAAAGTGAAACTTTGGGAAAGTCATTTCATTCCCTCTCATTTAACTTTCAAAGTTCCAAATTCACTCAATTTCACACAACACATCACACAAGCAATCAAAACTATCTATTTAATATAACATTCCAAAATTTAGAATTTCGGGATGTTACACCAACACATTTCATGGCATCAAAGGGTATGGCAAGCATGTACATGTCAATCACTACAAACATGATCACTGAGCTACTACCAAACACCACTAGAACATGCTCAAAACATCATATAATTGGAAACAATTATATAGCAATTTGAGAGCACGAAAAAGACACGCTATAGCAACCTATAATTGCAAACAAGGGCATGGATGGATAGATCATAACATGGACTTCAAGACATTGTCATTGGATATTCCGAAACATGCATGGATATGACTGTAGCATCAAGCAAAAATGGCATCAAAATATAACAGATTCAGACTTAGCAGATTTCAAAAAGTCTCAGAAATCAGCAAAAAGCGAGTAGGTCACTTTGCAAGCTTCTTGCACTCACCACAAGGCATATCATGAAAATGGATTGCACCACAGCAAATATGACATGATTTTGCTCCTAACACATGTTGACATGTAGCTCAAACAAAAATCGCACAAAAAGATATGAAAATGACAAATGAGCAAGTTATATCATGTTTCAGCAGTTAACAACACTTAGCACTTTTGCAACAAAGATTAATATGCCAATATGAATCCTAACATGAATGCAAAGCACACCATCATGTAGATCATCAAGAGACGAACATTTCCATATATAATACATCATCATGGGGTCAATATGCACAAAGTTATAGCAAATACGATCATGCAACATGTTATGAAATTCTGAGGACTTGGCAGTTTTTTTATAGAAGAAAAAAATAGATGGGCGACAAATACTAAAACATGCACGGGCGAAGGATAGACGGAGGCTCACATTGGGCTTGGACCAGGTCGAGGAGGAGGTCGGCCCGGCGGAGCGGCTGGGCCGGATGGAGACGGGCCAGTGCGGGGGGGAGATGGGCCGTGGCCCACCTGGCCGGAGGAGGCCGGCCTAGGAGGTGGCTGCGCTCGATCGTCCTTAGCCTCCCGTGAACACATGCAGGAGGCAGGACAGCGACGAGCCTCACCGAAAGTGGGCTCCAGGCGGCAGGGCGAGGCCACATCAGCTGGAACCGGTGCGGAGGAGGCGGATCCAGGGGCTCGAGGCCCGGATCTGGCCGGAGGGGCTCGGCGGCGCGGAGGAAGCTTCGCGGGGCGGCGGTTGGCGGCGCACAGGGAGGTGGCAGAGCACGCCGGCGGCGGGGAGTGGCGTGGGGTCGCATGGGCACGGCTTGGGCGCCAGGGAGGCGCGGAGCTGCGGGGTGCGGTGGTGCGAGGCAGCGGTGGCGGAGTTCGGTGAGCTTCTGACGAGCGGGCGCGGCGGCGGAGGCGCAGATCGAGAGGAGCGGGGGCAGGCGTTGGGCGGCGGCGGCGCATGGGCTCGGTCGGGGCCCGGTTCGATCGACGAGCGGGCCGGACGCGGAATTCGGCAGAGTGGAGGCGTGGGGAGGGCGCGTGCTTGGCTCAGGGCGGCGGCGCTGCTGAGGTGGCGTTCCCCAATTGGCCGGGCGGCGTGGCTGGGGCGGTGGACGCGTCCGGCGGCCGTGCGGACACGTTCGGCTACGCGAAGGAAATGTGGAGGGGCACGGAAATCGAGGAAATGGACTAGGGTTTCCAGATTTGGATGGGAGGGACGTTTTTATAGCTAGAGGGAGCTAGGAGAGTCCAAATGAGGTGCGGTTTTCGGCCAGGCGATCGTGATCCAACGACAAAGAGCATGAGGGGTTTAGATCGGCTAGTGGGCTGTTGTGGAGGGGTGCTGGGCTGCAAGGAGAAATGGGTCCGGCGGTTAACGCGGTTAACCGTTGGGGCATCAAACGACTTCCAAATGGAACGAAATTTGACAGGCGGTCTACCGGTGATATACCAAGGCCACTCGACAAATCTCGGCCCATTCCAAGAACATTTTTCTCCCACTCACGAAACAAGAATTGAGAGGTGCAACGGGTGCATGTGAGAGTGTCGGATCCTGAAACGGACAACGGAGAAAAAGATCGGATGCAAGTTTTGAAAACAGGAGGATGCAATGCACATGATAACATGGCAAAGTGCAACACGCAAGCAGATGACATGGCAACGGTAGCGAATAACTGGAAGACACCTGGCGCATCGGACTTGGGGCGTCACAACACTCCCCTACTAACAAAAGATCTCGTCCCGAGATCTTAGGAACGAGACGGAAGTGAAAAAGGAAGAAGGTGAAACCAAAGAACCTTGAGTGTTTGAACAGTTGGAAGAGATAATACAACGGATATGAACGAGATATGAGAAACTCCATTACAAAAGAGGAACGCGGAAGAAGAATGAATTCGAAACCACTCCGGCTAAAAAGAGATAGAAAGGGAATTCAGGCGAATGAATATGGGTAGCATTCCGGTTGAAAATGGAAGGAATAGAACTTGAACTTGACAAGATAGAACGATCCATGACTACATCAATACGAAAATGCCTCCGAAATAATTTAAAGAGTGTAATGAAAAGAACAGATAAGAGAACAACAACTTCCACCATTAATGAATTCAAGAGAGCATCTTTAGAAGCAAGGATTGAACGGAGTTGTTGAGAAAATCAACAACAAAAGAATAAGCTTGTCGTGGGCTTATGGAAAACATCTCAAATCTTGAGGTGAATTTCCGCCACTGCCAAATGATTGAAGAGATGAGATGACGGAAGAAATGCAAAAATCCACTTCAAAAGAATATGGAGAATTATTTGCACTTCGAGATGCAAGAAGAAGAATACTTGAGCTCCTTCACAAAGATTTGAAGAACACTTGAAGAATGAATTAAATCATGATGAACCACCATGAAGAACCCCGGTCACAAAAGGATGCTGAGATCGCAACATAGGATGAAAAGAATAAGATTAAAGGCTTGTGATGATTTAGATGGGGGTTTCGACGAGATGCCCGAGACAACTTTGAACTCCGAAAAGAAAAGATGAAAGGACTTGGGATTAGAATTTATTCATCATGAACAAACTCTGAAGGAAGGGATTAATCAACTTGATGGAAAGAATAAGAATTAAGTTATGCTTATCCTCCATCAATTAAATTGATGAGAAGCAATGGATTTGCATACCACTTATCTGCGTTGAAATTGATTAAGAGGGATATATCATGAAACTTGAGAAAGTCTTCATGGACCACCGGTATGATTGAAAAGGAATGAATGGGTTGATTTGATAACAAGGAAAACAACTCTTGAGTGAACCATCGTAAGGAATTGAAACCGAGTGATGAAGGAGAATAATCCACCGTAAGGAATTGCAATTGAGTGAATACAAGAGAATGAATCACCGAGAAGAATAAAGCACCAGAGGAAATTTAGATACAAGAGAACGAAGAGATTGTGAACTGATTAAAGAATACTTAGATGAAGCACCGGAGGAATATGGAGACGAACGAAGAGACATCAATTAAGAATAGTTGGAGGACAAAGTTAAAAATTGAGAACAAAGAAATCTTCTGAAATGATGGACCTCGGAGGATCAGAATGGAAAGAATTCGTGAAAAGCTATGGATGGGTAAGAAAAAGAATTTGTCACGATCCGAACAATTTTTGAGGATGGCATTAAGCTAGAAGCACGATTCTTCGAGAGAACGGTCAATAATTGGAGAGAAACTCTTCTTTGGTCTTCAAATGACGACGAGAAACACCACCAAAATTGTTGAGATACTCCGGAAGAATGAAAAGAGGATAAGTTGAACCAACGTTGAAAATAATTTGAAAGCGATCTTGGAGAAGACATATGATTGATGGAATTCATTCTTACGTCACACTTGAAAAGAATTTGGGAATCACTCTGGGAAAAATTAGAAGAGTCAGGTAAGATCCTAGGAAAAGACCTGTGGGTTATGAGCCCACCGAAGAGAAAAACCGTTGGAAAGGATTCAAAAGGAGATAATGCACCGGAACGATTAAAAAATCGAAGGAGGTGGCAACCTCGAATTAATTGAATACAGACGAATCTCTTGAGATGTCTTCGGAACTTCGGAACAATTAAATGGAGAGAGGCGAACGATACAAGGGTGTTCACTTTAGCCGATGAAAGAATATGAACAACACAGAGAAATTGGAATTGAATCCACCGAAAAAGAAAAAGGAGATGAAGAATAAAGGACGAGATGAGAATTCCTCGGAAAAGAAAGGAGATGAAGGACGACGAACTAGACGAGAATTCACCAGTTGAAAACAATTGAGAAAAGAAAGCAAAGGCTTCACACAGGTAGGATGGATACTCGATTAAGGACTCCGGCTCCGAGAAGCAAAATGGTGGGCGGGTGGGAAAAAGAAAGACCACATCAGATGGGGGAAAAACGCCGATCCGAAAGAACTAAGGATTGAACTAGCAAAAGACGAGGAGGGTCAAATCAACTCGAAGAGAAGTGCGCCGGACGAAAAGAGCTGACATCGCAACGAACGAAACTAACTACGTGATCCTAAAAAAATTGAAGGGGAATAGGAGTAATTCAAAACACCTACGTCAAGATTTCTCACCAGAGCGACGAAGGGGCTGAGGAGTAAAAAGAAATCCTACTCTCCGATATAACTAGACTCCAAAAAAAGTTTTCTTCTAGACTCGACAACGGCTAGACTACGATCAATGAATGGGGCTCCTATGGTCGGTTGAGGCTCCGATACCAACTTGTCACGCCCAAGATGCGATTCTATCCCAATCACATGAAAACCTCGTGATTGGGGCACAACCGCATTTCGGGCGCTTAGCAAGATGGATATCATTACATCGTACCATTACATAAATAGATGGGGATACATACAAGTCATACAATTCCCACATGAATACATCAACGTCATACACAAGGCATCCGACTACGAATGAAAAACACATGAAAACGCGCGACATCCATCCTGCTATCCCATGCTGCCGACCAGGAACCTAACCCAAGACCGGCGAAGAAGAAGAAGAAAGAGCTCCAACACAAGTTAACATCGCTCTCACGTCAAGTCATCGGAAACCTGCACCTGCAACTGTTGTTGTAGTATCTGTGAGCCACGAGGACTCAGCAATCCCATAACCATGGGTATCAAGACTAGCAAAGCATAATGGGTATGGAGAGGTTAAGTGGTGAGGTTGCAGCAGCGGCTAAGCATATGTATGGTGGCTAACATACGAGTACAAGAATAAGATGAGCATCTACGCAAATGGTCACAAATTAGTAATGATCACTAAGTGATGTTGAACTACCTACGAGTCAAATATAACCCCATCGTGTTCTCTTCTCAAAATGAAAAGATACGGTCACAGTTACTCATGGGGTTGGTGTATTTTATTTCGGATCCTCTGTCAAGTTTTCTACAACCGGACATTAACAAATTCCGATCTGCCACATAACCATGGGCACAGCTTTCAAATGATCATAACCCTGCAGGGGTGTCCCAACTTAGCCCGTCACAAGCTCTCATGATCAGCAGATGTAAAAAACACTTATCTTAGGGACAACCCGATCAGACTCGAAATCCCAGTGGACAAGACATTTCGACAATGGTAAAACAAGTCCAGCAAGACCTCCCGGCGTGCCGACACCCTGATAGTAGCCGCGCGTATCTCGTCTCAGGCCACGTCTGGATGAGCAGTACGTACAACACCCAGATACCCGAGTTGCCCCGGGAGGCGCCGCAAGTGACTCTAGTTTGGACCAACACTCATGAGGAGCACTGGCCCGGGTTGTAAATTAAGTCCTCGGGGTCCGGAAAGTCCCTATGCAAGTTTTAGTTATTAGGAAAATGGTAAAACCAAAGTTGGGCCTTGACAGAAGAGTTTTATTCAAAGCGAACTGTCAAGGGGGTCCCATATCCCCCAACCGTGTTAGGAACGCAAAATCAAGGAACATAACACCGGTTTATCAGTTCTTAAGGCGGCATGAGTGGAACAAAACACCGAGCAAAAGGCCAAGCCTTCCACCCATTGCCAAGTATATATGTGCATTATTTAAGTAATATATTTGTGATATTCCCAAAATATCCAAGATCCGACATGGAGTAATCTTCATCTTCACCTGCAACTAACAACGCTATAAGAGGGGCTGAGCAAGCGGTAACATAGCCATACAAAGGTTTGTTTGGAGGGTGTCAAAGGTTAGAGGTTTCATGGAAACAATGAGAGGCTGACAACAAATAGGTAGGTGGCGCGACATATAGCGATAGCATCGAGACAACTAGCATAGCAATGATAGTAATGGTATCCAAGGTGATGGTCATCTTGCCTGAGATCCCACTAGGAAGAAGAACGACTCCATGAAGAAGACGAAGAAGAAGCCACGAAGACGACCCAAGCGTAGTCGAACGAATCCTCACGATTGCAACGAAACAGGAACTAACGAGAAGAAGAAAACAACATGGTAAACACACAACACATAACAAGACACGATGCTCAACCAAGTATGATGCATGACAAGGCTACATGATGCAAATCATGGCAAGAGATGATACAAACAAGAACATTCAACGAAGCAAGTTTAAATGAGGCCGGAAACAACATATAACAATCCCGGTAAGTCCTCATATGCAATTTTCAAAATTGGTTCAGATCTGAAAAAAACCTTATGTTAAAGTTGTTAAACAACAATTTAACATGCACCACGATGATCTACACGAAATTCTAGTCAAGTTACATATAAAGTTCATTTAATTCAGAGCTACGACCTGAAAGATATGAGCAAAACAAGATGAACATGGCATTGATGCAAAAAAGCATTCAAACATCAAGCACAACACTCCAAAACATGGATGCAACATGACATGATGCATCTACATACAAAACCAAGCAAGTTCCATATAGAGCACGCTCAAAACGGAGCAACGGTTCAACACATACACACGAAACAAGATATAACAACTATCTATCCCAAAACAGCAACTAGGCACTTTGCAATCATCAAAACAACATGCTATAGGAACATTTTGTCGGTGTACTGAGGTAGGGGTACCCCAGCACCCCAACTTGTGCACGGGCAGTTGCAGCTTCCCGCGGCAGGGTTTACCGCGCGCTCGCCGGAGACCTTCCTGCTCCATATCAAGCCATTCAAAAACAAAGTATGCAATACAGAAAATCGAGACCCCGGCAAGAGGAGCTTGCCGGGAAGGCCGTCCCAGGCTCGAGATTACCTCACTAGCACAAGGCCCTGGCAAGAGGAGCTTGCCAGGAAGACTAGAAGATTCCATCATAGAAGACACGCCTCGGCGCTATACGCGTCCCGGCGAGGGCCCGGGGAGCGGCAAGCTCCCGGGCCCGGCAAGATCAAGACCCCGGCAAGGTGCTTGCCGGGAGAGTTGCGCTGTGTGCCCGCGCTCCAGCTCATCGGCCCACGCGTCGCCCTGGGGCCTATCCAGGGACGCGTGGCGGATGGCTGTGCAGCCTGGGGGACACGGTGGCACTCCACGGTGGTGGATCCATCGCCGTGGCAGACGAAGACGCAATGGCGGGAGCTTTTGGGGTCGACGGCGACGGGCATTAAATGCCCTTGTCCCCCACTGTCAAAGTAGGTAGCGACCACTGTTCGCGCACTGTAGCTCCACTGTTCCCGCACTGTTACAACTACCACCTCTTTTACGTTTTTACCCCTTTCTCCTACGTTGACACCTGTCGGTGACCCCTTGCACTATAAAAGGAGGCCCATGCACAAGGTGGAGGGGGTTCGGAACCTAGATCACTCATACGCTCGGTGTAGCTGCTTCTTCAAGCTCCCGAGCTCTCCAACTCAATACACAACTAAGCAGGAGTAGGGTTTTACGCGTCTACCGCGGCCCGAACCTGGGTAAAACTGCCCGCGTGCTCGCTACGATCTGCTCTTCGTGCTCCCTCCGCCCTCGTACCGCACAGACAAGGGGCTCCGGTCCCATAGGTGTTCGTAGCGGACAGTTTCCCCCGACATCTTTGGCGCGCCAGGTAGGGGGCGTCGAGGTTGTGCGAACCTGATCCGGCGTTCGCACGGGCGTATTCTTCATCAACCTCTCCGTTTCATTCGTCAACTTCACCAGCAACAGCTCCATGGCCCCGAAGAAGAAGGCTTCGGAGGTCGGAGGCCCGTCTGCGTCTCACCCGCCACCACCAGAGCCAACGGTGGGCGGGGGAGGCGCCGTCGGAAGGGTGGTCGCCGGCGAGGACACTCGCGGTGCCACCAGATCCAAGGACAAGACGGACGACCGAGCTTCGGTCTCCGTGGACGCGCCGCGCCCATCTCAGCACACGACAACCCAGCCGCGCCATACCACGGGAGGTGGTATCCGCTTGCTGGGCCAAGGACAAACCGGAGGATCGCGGGACGCCCCGGACCACCGTCCGGGCACAAGCAAAGCGAAGGCGCCGGCGCGGGACCCTGCTCCTTCTAACGTTGTTAGGAGTCCGAGCATCTCCCGCTCCTCGCATCGCTCGCCCCCGTTTCCCTCCACTCCAGCAGAAGCGCTCGCGAGGGCACAACTGCTCCTCGACTTCCCTCCAGCGGCAGACAAGGCCGAAGACTGGAGGGCCACTATCCAGAGCCTGATCGCCTTCGCCAACAACGATTCTCCACAGCAGCCGGCGGCCTTGCGGCCGCGGCAAGCTGAGAAGACGAAGGCCGACGGCGACAAGACCGCCGGGGGTGCGACAAGCGTGCACTCCCCGCCGCGGAAGCAGAAGACGCTGCCCCGCCGGAACAACGCCGACGACAGCTCCACAGCATCGTCGGACCCGCGGGCTCGTCGGGACCAGCGCCAAGTCCTTGACGACCGGCGAGAAGAAGACGCTCAGACCACAATCGAGCGCCGCCGAGAAGCCTGGCGACAATCATACAAGAGAGCTGGGAACGCTGTCGACGCGCATGCGCCCGGTGAGCCAGGCGACTTGCCCTACGCGGCAGGCTGCCCTGCGTTCACCCGCGAGCTGCGGCGCGTCCAGTGGCCCAGCATGAAGAATTTCAAGCCCGACGTACCGGAGAAGTACGACGACAAGACGCACCCCTCAGAATTCCTCAGCGTCTACACCATCGCAGTGCAAGCTGCTGGGGGGCGCGACGAGAAGATCTTGGCAAACTACTTCCCGCTCGTGCTTAAGCCGAACGTCCGTTCGTGGCTTATGCACTTGCCGGAAGGTTCCATCTCTTCTTGGGCAGATCTTTGCCATCAGTTTGTTGGCGCCTTCACCGGCGGCCACAAACCCCATGGCCAGGAGAGCGATCTCCACATTCTGGCCCAGAAGGAAGGAGAAACCCTGCGCAAGTACATCCAACGCTTCAGCCGTGTACAGCACAACATCCCTGATGTCCACCCTGCCGCGGTTATCAGCGCGTTCCACCAGAACGTGCGTAACCGCCGCATGCGTGAAGAAATGGCGATGACCAAGATTCGGGATGTCAGCGAGCTCTATGCTCTGGCTGATAAGTGCGCACGCGCAAAAGAGGGGAGGAGACTCCCCGGGGAGGATGCTGGCGCAGGAGGAAGCGACAGCGACGACGCCGCCCCGGCAAAGAAGAGCCGGCGGCGGAATAACAGAAGGAAAGGCAAGAAGGAAGTGCTTGCCATCGAGAAGTCCGGCAAGGAGGCTCCCGTCAAGCAAACGCAGGCTGGCGGCTCCGGCAAGGAGCCTGCCCCTGTAGCGGCGGCCGACAAGCAGGACGGCTCCGACAAGCAATACTGCAAGATTCACCGCACCAAGGGCCACGACCTCTCCAACTGCAAACGCGTCGAGTATCTCGTCGAGCAGCAAAAGGCTGAGTACGAGAGGCGCGACAAGGAGAAGGCCCAAGGTGGCGGGGAAGAGCCAAGCAAGAAGCGGCCGTTCAACGGCCGGGGAGGACGCCGCGGCAAGGCCAAGCAGCGGCAAGGAGATCGACCTCCCCGGGGCCGCGACAAGGACGAAGACGACGACGATGACATGGAGGACGAGGATAACAGCGAGCAGGAGTTCCAGAAGGCCACGGAGGTCCTGTGCGTCGACGGTGGCGCCTCTCTGCACACCTCCCACCGCCAACTCAAGCAGTGGGTGCGTGAGGTGAACGCAGCTGAGCCGCCCATGGAGTCGCGCAGGCTCCTCAAATGGTCCAGCACGCCCATCATTTTTGATCTTGAGGATCACCCTGACCGCACCACTGCGGTCGGGTGCTTGCCGATGCTGGTCTCACCCACCATCCGCAACCTCAAGGTCACCAAAATGTTGGTTGACGGCGGGGCCGGGCTGAACTTGATCTCCTCTGCTGTGATCAAGAAACTCCAAATTCCAGATGGCGAGCTCGAAGAGACCGGTTCTTTCCAAGGAATCAACCCGGGAAGGAGCAAGCCCAAGGGAAAAATCACTCTGCCGGTGACCTTTGGCGGGGAGCTCAACTTCAGAACTGAGCGCATCACCTTCGACGTCGCTGATATTCCGTTGCCCTACAACGGAATACTCGGCCGTCCCGCCCTCGCCAAGTTCATGGCAGCTTCCCATTATGCTTACAACGTACTCAAGATGCCGGGGCCGATAAGCGTCATCACTGTCCATGGCGATAAGAAGGATGCGCTTGTCTGCGCCGACAAGATCTACCGGGATGCGGCAGCCGCGGCAGAGAAGGACACACTTGCCGCTGAAGCTCCCGGGGGGAAGAAGACGAAGAACAAGTCCGGCAAGTGCTCTGGGGCCCACTCCGGCAACCGCACCTCTTCGGAGTGCTGCGCTGCCGTCGAGGACGTTCCATCGAGCTCCACCGGCAAGTGCAAGAAAGGGATGGCCGCTCCTCCGGCAACCAAGAAGGTGTCCGCCAAGGAGGACGGCACTGGTGGTACCTTCACCATCAGTGCCACACTTGACAACAAATAGGAAAGCGCGCTCGTTGCCTTCCTGTGGGCGAATGTCGATGTGTTTGCCTGGCAACCATCTGACATCCCCGGTGTTCCCAGGAAGGTAATTGAGCACAAGCTTGCTGTATGTCCTCATGCGCGGCCCATCAAGCAGAAAGTGAGGAAGCAAGCCGTGGAGCGCCAAGAATTCATCAACGAAGAAATCAAGAAGCTAGAGGCAGCAGGCCTAGTTAGAGGTGTGATCCATCCGACGTGGTTGGCAAACCCAGTCGTCGTGCGCAAGGCCAATGGGAAGTGGAGACTGTGTATAGACTTCACCGATGTGAATAAAGCATGTCCCAAGGATCCATTCCCTTTGCCGCGCATTGACCAGATTGTTGACTCCACCGCCGGATGTGAGCTACTCTGTTTTCTTGATGCATATTCAGGCTACCACCAGATCTTTATGGCCAAAGAGGATGAAGAGAAGACTGCATTTATCACTCCATGTGGCACTTATTGCTTCATACGCATGCCATTTGGATTGAAGAATGCAGGCTCAACCTTTGCAAGGGCAGTATACACTGCTTTTGAGCCACAGATCCACAGAAACGTAGAAGCTTACATGGATGACATCATGGTGAAGAGCAAGAGCAAGGAAACCCTGATCCAGGATTTGGAGGAGACATTTCAGAACCTGCGAAGAATACAGCTCAAGTTGAACCCCGAGAAGTGCGTCTTTGGAGTCCCCTCCGGCAAGCTTCTCGGGTTCTTTGTATCGCAGAGGGGGATTGAAGCCAACCCCGACAAGATTAAAGCCATTGAGCAGATTGAGGCCCCAAAGCGCGTCAAGGATGTCAGAAGGCTTGCAGGTTGTGTGGCTGCCCTCAGTAGGTTCATTTCAAAGTCTGCAGAACGCGCCCTACCTTTCTTCAAAATCTTGAAGAAGGCAGGTCCCATGAAGTGGACTCCGGAAGCGGAGGCAGCGCTGCAGGATTTGAAACGGTACCTGTCCTCCACTCCAATACTTGTCGCACCTAGACCACAGGAAAAGTTGTTGCTATACCTAGCGGCAACCAACCAGGTGGTTAGTGCTGCGTTAGTAGCGGAGAGGGAGTCCGACGAGGAGTCAGCACCACCGGCAAGCGAATCCAGCGACAAGCAGGGGGCTGCTCCAGCAAGCTCTGGCCCCGACAAGGACAGCTCTGCGCAGGAACAGGAAGAAGTGCGAAAGAAGATGGTGCAGCGCCCAGTGTATTTTGTGAGTTCCCTTCTCCAGGGGGCTAGATCAAGATATTCTGGTGTGCAAAAATTGCTTTTCGGCCTCCTCATGGCCTCGAGAAAGCTGCGCCATTACTTCCAAGCACACGAAATAACAGTGGTCACTCGCTTTCCGCTGAAGAGGATATTACACAACCCAGAAGCAACAGGCAGGATCGTTGAGTGGGCACTGGAGCTGTCAAGCTTTGGACTCAAGTTTGAAAGTACTTCCACCATACAGAGCCGAGCTTTGGCAGAATTCATAGCTGAGTGGACCCCAACGCCCGATGAAGAAGTCCAAGAAACAAGTGCACCCGTACAAGAAGCGACAAGTGAATGGGTAATGTATTTTGACGGTGCCTTTTCTCTGCAGGGCGCCGGTGCTGGCGTAGTACTCATCGCGCCCACCGGAGAGCACCTCAAATATGTTATCCAGATGCACTTTCCCAGGGAGCAAGCGACAAACAACACTGCTGAATATGAAGGCTTGCTTGCCGGCCTCAGGATTGCGGCCGAACTTGGGATCAGGAAGCTGATTGTGCGGGGAGATTCTCAGTTGGTGGTCCGGCAAGTTAACAAGAGCTATCAGAGCCCTTTGATGGAAGCTTATGTCGATGAGGTGAGGAAGCTTGAGGAGCACTTTGAAGGTCTGCAGATGGAGCACGTCCCGAGAGCTCAGAATGAAATTGCAGATGGCCTTTCAAAGTGTGCTTCGATGAAGTTACCTGTGGAACCAGGGACCTTCTTGCTCAAGCTGACTCAACCATCCGTTACACCATCAATTGGGCAGCCCAAGAAAAGAAAGTTGGTCTCCGGCGACTACTTGCCGGCTGATCTTCCTGAAACCGCCGCCAAGGTCCCCAAGATCAACAACCAGAACGCTGAGGAACAGTTTGCTCCTGCAGATCCTCGGGTCTCTACAGTTGAAGCAAGCGTTCCCGACAAGCCTCGCCCCGGCGAGCTTGCCGGGGGACCATCAGCTCCGGCAGAGCCAGAGGTTCTTGCCGTAGAAGCTGAGGTTCCCGCAGCGGCCCTCGAGCCTTTAGTCCTTGCCGTCGAGCCTCAGGCTCCGGCGTGGGCGCAGCAGATCGTCCATTTTCTTCAAACTGGAGAACTTCCCGACGACCCCCAAGAGATAGAGAAGATAACCAGGCAGTCGAGTATGTATCAGTTCGTGGATAACGAGTTGTACAGAAGAAGACTCAATGGTGTCAGATTGAAGTGCATCTCCAGGGAAGATGGACAGAAGCTGTTGGCCGAAATACACGGAGGCATATGCGGCCACCACATTGGCGCAAGGGCGCTTGCCGGGAAAGCTTTCCGGCAAGGGTTCTTCTGGCAAGAAGCCCTCCAAGATGCAACTGCGCTAGTAACCAAGTGTGAAGCGTGCCAGTTCCATGCGAAGCAGATTCATCAGCCAGCTCAAGCTCTCCAAACAATTCCTTTGTCCTGGCCCTTCTCGGTCTGGGGGCTCGATATCCTCGGCCCCTTCCCCCGAGCCGTCGGGGGCTTTGAGTACTTGTACGTTGCAATCGACAAGTTCACAAAGTGGCCAAAAGTGGAGCCGGTGAGAAAGGTGACAGCACAGTCAGCAGTCAGGTTCTTCAGGTCGATTGTTTGCCGTTTCGGAATCCCTAACAGGATCATCACCGACAACGGTACGCAATTCACTAGTCGCACCTTCATGCAGTACGTCCAAGACCTTGGCGCCAAGGTCTGTTTCGCTTCTGTTGCTCACCCGAGGAGCAACGGTCAAGCGGAGAGGGCCAATGCTGAAGTGCTGCGCGGACTCAAGACAAGGACCTTTGACAGGCTGCGCAAGTGCGGAAGAAATTGGATAGAGGAGCTACCGGCGGCTCTTTGGTCAATCAGAACGACACCAAGTCGAGCCACCAGACAGACACCCTTTGCTCTAGTCTATGGAGCAGAGGCAGTTCTCCCCACGGAACTCGTATACGGATCTCCTCGAGTGCTTGCTTATGATGAGCTCGAGCAAGAGCAACTGCGGCAAGATGATGCATTGCTCCTCGAGGAGGGACGTCTCCAGGCTGCTGTACGAGCTGCTCGATACCAGCAAGCCTTGCGTCGCTACCATAGCCGCAAGGTCAAGGCCAGGAGTCTCGAGGAAGGCGACCTTGTTCTTCGGCGTGTTCAGTCCGCCAAGAATTCCAACAAGTTGACGCCGAAGTGGGAAGGCCCTTATCGGGTGAGACAAGTCACGAGGCCCGGCGCTGTCCGCCTCGAGACCGAAGAAGGCTTACCGGTGAGCAACTCCTGGAACATAGAGCATCTTCGCAAGTTTCACCCATAAGGCGCGGTTGCCGTGATCCGCTCCGGCAACCACCTTTTGTACAAGCTTTGCCGCTGTTGCATGTAACCCTTTGTACAAAGCCGGGCGCAGACCCCGTGCATCAGTAAAGATTTCGTGTTTTGCGCTATTTGCCTTTTGCATGCTTTTCTTTGCCATTTGCATGTGTTGTTTGGCATTTGGTGCAACACTCAAATATCCGGTAAGCATTAGCACGCCGAAAGGCCATATACTTGTTTCCCTCTTCTTTTTCTTTCCTCTTAAGCAGAAGGAATGTTCCTCGCGCACAAGTTTGCCGGGGGGGAGGAAATGGAAGGTGAACCAAGTTCTGTTCAAGAAAGAGGAGTCTTACCGGGAAGCAATATATGAAAGCTAAGTTATTAGAATCTGACTAGCTCAAATTTTTGAATTTTAGTTGTCTTCCTTGAACAATCACACTTTGTATGGAAAACCTGTGCGCGGAGGAACCTACCCGTAGCTAGCCGCACCCTTATCTTGTTTCCGAGTACGCTCAACGATCTAAGTGAGCTGCGACAAGTGTCGCGCCCTTGCTTCGTTTTCGAGTTCGCTCAGCAAGCTAAGTGCGTTGCGACTGGCTGCGGCAAGGTTGCTTGCCGGTGAAACCTTGGCCAGCAGGCTGCTCAGAGTCCAGCACTCAGCGCTCGCGGCAAAGGCCCCTTGCCGGCAAGCTCCCCGGGAGCGTAGGGTGAAAAACATACAAAGCAAAGGACTGAGACAAGGAAGATAACATTGCACTGATTGATCAAAATGAGATAAATATCTTACAAAAGATAACTTGTCGCAATGATTAACGAGTTCACAAACATCCTATGCAGCAACAAAAAGAGATAAAAGATAACGGAGGCCTAATCTACGCGGTCGCCCTCGATCCTGGAGATCTTGGCCACCTTGGCAATGATGTGGGCGACCTGCTCCTTCAGAGCCTCCATGTCTGCGTCAGCCGGCAAGCTGCGAAGAACGTTGGTGAGGTTTATGCCCGGATTGTGGTACACGATCTTCGTCAGCACGCGCTCCAGAGTTCCCGTGCAGAGTAGGCGCGTCTCCTCGGCCAGTTGCGCGGGGATCTTCTTCCGCAGATCTGCAAGGGCCGGCGCGATTCCCCTGAAGAAGAGGCTAAGCTTGGCGCTGTGAGGGAGGTTTGGATCCGGGGAGTAGATGAGGTGCTCCAGCTTCAACGCCAGCAGTTCCTGGTCGATGTTGGACGCACAAGATACTAAGTCCTCGGTCCATACCTCAACGGTTTGGCGGAAGAGCTCAGCCGCTTTGTTGGCGCTGTCCACTAAGGTCCGCTCCTTGCGGAGCTCCTCCTTCAACTTGGTCTCCTGAGCCCGGGCAGCGTCGAGTGAATCCTTCAGTGTAGAGACCTTCAACTCCAAGTCCTCAATGGAGTCCTTGGCGGCCTTCAACTCGTCGCCCCTCTCAGAAAGACGCATCTGGAGTTCTGAATTGGTGTGGGCGTCCTTCTCACGCTCCGTGATGAGCGCGGCGACCTTCTCCGCGCTCACCTTCAGCGACTTCTCCAGCTGCGCGACCTTGGCGGCAAGCTCCTCCTTGGCGGTCTCCGCGGCAGCCGCGGCGGCTTTCGCATTCTTCAGTTCCCCGCCAAGGGCCTCCTCCCGAGCGGCAAGGTCCTCCTCGTGGGAGTCGAGGTTGACCTTCCGCTGGGCGAGTTCTCCTTCTCGCCGGGACATATCCACCCCGGCGAGCCGCTGCTGCTCTTCGGCCTCGGCCTTCTCCAGCAGCCACTCCTGATAATCGCCGGCGAGATGCTCGCGCTCCTCCGCCACCTCGCGGAGGGCAGCTTGGTTGGCGGCGCTGAGCTCCGCCGCGCGCTTCTCCATCTCCGCGGCGGCCTTGGCGGCAAGGGCCTCCCGACAAGCAAGCTTCGCCTGCCTGGCCCGGTAAAGGGCCAGGAGCTGGTGAAGCAGCTTCTCCTCCTCGGGCCCTTCACTCCCGCCGGGCGCCTCGACGATCTTCAAGCCCGCGGAGGCGAGGACCTCCCCATCAAATGCCTCGCCCTCCGCGGGAGCTCGCGACGAAGAACCCCACGGCATCTGGATGAAGACGCCGTTGGGAGCTTCGAGATAATAGCCCTGCTCCTTGCCGGCGGAGGGGTCGGCGGCCGGCGCAGCACTCGATGCTCCCGCCACCTCCGGGCCGGCGGTGCGGTCGCCGTCCCCCTCCCCGGCCGCTGCGTCCGCAGCCGGAGCGGTCTCCTGCGCAGCTGGCTCGGCGGCTCCCGCCGTGTCCTCGGCGACAGGGACGTCGCCGCCGCCGCCCTGCGCGCCCTCCTCCTCCTCGATGTTGATGACTTCCGTCTCCATGTGCTCGGGGGGAGGAGGATCTAGAAAAAGAAGGAAAAGAAGAAGCAAAAATAAGCTCAAGCAAATATCCAAAAAGAAACAACGCCAAGAAGACAAAGTACAAGACTTACCTTGGCGGACGTCATCAGCGGCGGGCTCCCTCGCCGGGGAGCTCTGCCTTGGCGGAGTAGCCACCCTCGCCGGGCTGCTCGCCCTTGGCGGGGTACTCGCCCTCGGCGGAGTACCCGCCCTTGGCGGAGCGCTCTCCCTTGCCGAGGAGTTCGGCCTTGGCGGGGACGGCGGGGCCTGCAGCTCCTCGGGGGCGGCCTCCGGACGCTCCTGCGGCTGTGGCTCCACCTCTGCACAAGAGAAGACAAAAGCATCAAAACGTTAGAGCAAGACCAAAATCCTCCAAGCGCACCCGACGAGTGGAAGAATGGAACCCAGACTTACGCTGGGGGCTGCGCTGGGGGCTGCTCCTCGGAGCAGCGCTCGGGTCCGGCAGGCTTGGCTCCGGCGCGTCCCCAGTTGCCGCGGTGGCCGAGTCTTCCGCGACCTCGACCACAGGCGCCTTGGCTTTCTTCGCCACGCGCTGAACCAAGGTCCTGAAATCAAAGCGACAAACAAAATTAGCATCAACAATAATCAAGACGAAACTCGAGAAGGTGTAAGATCTCGGATTCTTACTCCTGGTCCTCCTCGTCGTCCTCGCTCAAGGCGGAGAAGTCATACTCCACCTGGGGCGCGTCTGCACGAGGAGCGGAAGACGAAGATTCCCTCGGGCGCTTGGCGGTCCCTGGGGCTGGGGGCTGCAAAGACCCAGCCCCTGTGGTAGCCGGAGCCCGGGGAGCGGGCGGAGCCGCTGCTCCGCTCCGAGAAGACTCCTGCCTGCTTGGCGCCGACCTGCGAGGCGCCTCTGCCGTGGCCTGCGCGCGGGCCGCCTCCGCTGCGGCTGGCGCGCCGGTCGCCCCCGGCGCAGCGTGGCTTCCCCGGGAAGCTTGAGCTGCCCGGCGAGCTGGTTGTTGCCGGGGCGCCTGCGCCCTCGCTCCCGTCTCCGCCCTGCGGAGACGCTTCAGTGGAGACCGCCTTGGCCTTGCTGGGGGCGGGGAGGTCTCCGACGAGGAGAGGTCGTCGGCGTAGAGCTCCGTAGATCCGTCGGAGTCCTCGGCGGCCTCGGCCTCCTCCTCCTCCTCCTCCCCGGCTGGCTTGCTGGGCCCAGCGCCCTGCGCTGCGGCCTCTTTTCCTCTGGCGCCTCCGCTCCCCCCGGCGCCTCCGCTCCCCGCGGCGCCTCTGTTCCCTCCGGCAGCGCCACCCCTTGCCGCGGCCTCGGCCGCGATTCCGGGGATCCCGGAGTGCCTCAGAGAGGGGACCCCGGCAAGCGCGTCGGGAGGAAGTTGCAGCAGTCTGCGGATCTCCGCCTCCTCCGCCTGGCTGGACGCATCCGCAGCCTCCGCCTCGTCAGGCGTATATCCAAAATCTCCTGCCGCTGCGGCTGCAGCGGCCTCTTCAGCCCGAGAAGCCATGTATGCAAGCTCCTGGTCGGTGGTGTCCCGCGTGTGCTCCTTGATGTCATCCTTGTTCTTCGCCACCTCCACAAGGTTGTCGAAGAAGCTGAGGACGTCTATGGGCTTGGGCGGAATCCACGTGCGGTCCACACCGTGCGAATCACACGCGGGCATCATGGCGCAAAGACGGTCCCGGACTGTGCTGTTGCAGAGGGGCACCACTCCCCGGGGAGGTCTGAACCACTCAGGGTGGGCCGGGTCATATTTGAATAGTTCCCGGACCATCCCCTTCAGCTCCAGCGTGGTGAAGTTGAAGTTCAGCCCGGGGCGCAGCCTCATTATATCCGCTGCGTTGCCGTACTCCCAGGCCGGCCTTTTCCTATCTTGGAGAGGGGCGATGCGGCGGCGGAGGAAGTCTGCGCCCACCTCTGCAACGGACAGCCTTGCTACCCGAAGACGAAGAATCCGGATGAGGGCGATGTCGAGCTTGATGTCGTCCGAATCCAGCTCGCTCCAGTCCCTGCCACGCACGATGGGCGTTGTGCGCGGCGCGGTGAAGGGTTGCGGCTGGTCCTCGACGATCCAGCACCATTCAGCACGCCATTCCTCCCACTTGCCGCGGAGCTCCCCCGGCAAATAGGACTCCTTCTTGTTCAGACGGAAAACCCAAGAAATCCCTCCGGAGAGGGGGGCGCCGGCCTCTGCTCTAGGAGTGAAGAAGTGCCTAAACAGAGCTACGTTTGGGTGGATTCCTATGAAGTTTTCGCACATGTGTGCGAAAACCGCCATTGTGAGGATGGCGTTGGGGGTGAAGTCAAGAAGGTGGAAGCCATAGGTATGCATGATGTCGCAGAAGAAATCAGAGAAAGGAGGGCAAAGACCGTAGTGAAAGAAGGCTGCGAAGAAAAAGTACCCGCCGGGGTAGCTGTCCTTGGCGGCGGTCGGATAAGCTCGGGTGCGGGGGTGCGCCTTGGTTTCCTTGGCCCAGAACAAGTAGTACTTGTTCCAGAGCTCCCGCGCGCCGAGCTTCGGCGGGAAGACGAGGTTCCGCTTCCGGTACGCGGTAAGTTTCGCTGCTTGCTCCGACTTCTCCCTCTTGGCTTTCTCCGCCTTCGCCTTCTCGGTCTTCGGGGCCATGGCGGAGGCGGCGGAGGAAGGGGGAGCGGCGGCGGCGGAGGTGTGAAGGCGGAGCGCAAAGGGGATTTCTGGAGGAAGAAGAAGATGCAATGAAAGCGCAAGGAGGGGAACCGCTCCTGCTTCCTCTGCTTTTTTGGGGAAGTGGGGGGCGTTTCGCTTTTTCCATTGATGGAACATGGGCACGTCCCATCCCACGACGCCGCAATCGACGCGTGCCGTTATGGGGGGATGCGGCGGATACGGAAGTGGATTCGGCGCGCCGTGGGCCGCGTGTGCCCGTGCACTGTTTTGGGCCTGGCCCTACAGCGCTCGGCACCATGTGTGGCCCAGGCCCGGGGGCTCCTGTCGGTGTACTGAGGTAGGGGTACCCCAGCACCCCAACTTGTGCACGGGCAGTTGCAGCTTCCCGCGGCAGGGTTTACCGCGCGCTCGCCGGAGACCTTCCTGCTCCATATCAAGCCATTCAAAAACAAAGTATGCAATACAGAAGATCGAGACCCCGGCAAGAGGAGCTTGCCGGGAAGGCCGTCCCAGGCTCGAGATTACCTCACTAGCACAAGGCCCTGGCAAGAGGAGCTTGCCAGGAAGACTAGAAGATTCCATCATAGAAGACACGCCTCGGCGCTATACGCGTCCCGGCGAGGGCCCGGGGAGCGGCAAGCTCCCGGGCCCGGCAAGATCAAGACCCCGGCAAGGTGCTTGCCGGGAGAGTTGCGCTGTGTGCCCGCGCTCCAGCTCATCGGCCCACGCGTCGCCCTAGGGCCTATCCAGGGACGCGTGGCGGATGGCTGTGCAGCCTGGGGGACACGGTGGCACTCCACGGTGGTGGATCCATCGCCGTGGCAGACGGAGACGCAATGGCGGGAGCTTTTGGGGTCGACGGCGACGGGCATTAAATGCCCTTGTCCCCCACTGTCAAAGTAGGTAGCGACCACTGTTCGCGCACTGTAGCTCCACTGTTCCCGCACTGTTACAACTACCACCTCTTTTACGTTTTTACCCCTTTCTCCTACGTTGACACCTGTCGGTGACCCCTTGCACTATAAAAGGAGGCCCATGCACAAGGTGGAGGGGGTTCGGAACCTAGATCACTCATACGCTCGGTGTAGCTGCTTCTTCAAGCTCCCGAGCTCTCCAACTCAATACACAACTAAGCAGGAGTAGGGTTTTACGCGTCTACCGCGGCCCGAACCTGGGTAAAACTGCCCGCGTGCTCGCTACGATCTGCTCTTCGTGCTCCCTCCGCCCTCGTACCGCACAGACAAGGGGCTCCGGTCCCATAGGTGTTCGTGGCGGACAGTTTCCCCCGACACATTTCATGGCATCAAAGGGCATGGAAAGCATGTACATGTCAGGCACTACAAACATCATCACTGAGCTACTGCCAAACACCACTAGAACATGCTCGAAATATCATGGCAAGATTGCAAATGATAACAGTTTCACAGACTTAGTGAAATAAACTGAACATCGGAGCAACAACGACAAGTAGGCATGTTTGCAAGCTTGTGCAACTCATCTCAAAGCATATCATGGCATGTGAATATAACCAAAAGCAAGAAGACATGTTTATGAAGCTACTCATGGCAAGAACATGGTCATAGCATGCATAGAACACTTGCTATTCACATGGCAAAACTGAACTTACTGATAACAGGCTGACATAAACATTATATAGCTTTTGAGAGCGCAAAAGAGACAAGCTACAACAACCTATAATTGCAAACAAGGGCATGGATGGATAGAGCATAACATGGACTTCAATACATGGTCATTGGATATTCCAAAACATGCATGGATATGACTGTAGCATCAAGCAAACATGGCATCACAATATAACAGATTCAGACTTAGCAGTTTTCAACAAGTCTCAGAAATCAGCAAACAGCGAGTAGGTCACTTTTCAAGCTTATTGCACTCACCACAAGGCATATCATGAAAATTGGATTGCACCACAGCAAAGATAACATGATTTTTCTCCTATCACATGTTGACATGTAGCTCAAATAAAAATCACACAAAAAGATATGAAAAAGACAAATGAGCAAGTTATATCAAGTTTCAGCAGTTAACAACACTTAGCACTTTTGCAACAGAGATTAATATGCCAATATGAACCCTAACACGATCATGTAGAGCATCAAGAGACAAACATTTCCATATATAATACATCATCATGTGGTCAATATGCACAAAGTTATAGCAAATACGATCATGCAACATGTTATGAAATTCTGAGGACTTGGCCGTTTTTTTAACAGAAGAAAAAAATAGATGGGCGATAAATATTAAAACATGCACAGACGAAGGCTCGCATTGGGCTTGGCCCAGGTCGAGGAGGAGGTCGGCCCGGCGGACCGGCTGGGCCGGATAGAGACGGGCCGGCGCGAGGGGGAGATGGGTCGTGGCCCACGTGGCCGGAGGAGGCCGGCACAGGAGGTGGCTGCGCTCGGTCGTCGTTCTTCTCCCGCGAATACATGCATGAGGCAGGGGCGGCGACGAGCCTCGCCGGCGGCGGGCTTCAGGCGGCGGGGCGAGGTGGCATCGGCGGGAACCGGTGCGGAGGAGGCGGATCCGGGGGCTCCACGCCCGGATCTGGCCAGAGGGGCTCGGCGGCGCGGAGGAAGCTTCGCGGGGCGGCGGTTCGCGACACACACGGAGGTGGCGAAGCACGCCACGGTGGGACGGCGTCGTCCTCTAGCGGCGGGGAGTGCTGTGGGGTCGCAGGGGCATGGCTCGGGCGCTAGCGGCGCGGAGCTGCGGGGTGTGGTGGAGGTGTGGTGGTGCGAGGCAGCGGTGGCGGAGTCCAGCGAGCGGGCGCGGTGGTGGAGAGGCCCGGCCATGGAGGCGCAGATTGGGAGGAGCGGGGGTAGGCGCTGGGCGGCACCGACGCACGGGCTCGGACGGGGCCCGGTTCGGCCCACGAGCGGGCCGAACGCGGGCTTCGGCGGAGTGGAGGCGTGGGAAGGCCGTGTGGCAGCGCGTGGTTGGCTCGGGGTGTCGGCGCTGCTGAGGTGGCGTCCCCCGATTGGCCGAGCGATGTGGCTGGGGCCATGGACGGGTCCGGCGGCGGCGCGGACACGTCCGGCTGCGCGAAGGAGCTGTGGAGGGGCGCGCAAATCGAGGAAATGGACTAGGGTTTCCAGATTTGGACGGGAGGGACGTTTTTATAGCTAGAGGGAGCTAGGAGAGTCCAAATGAGGTGCGGTTTTCGTCCACGCGATCGTGATCCAACGGCGAAGAGCATGAGGGGGATTAGATGGGCTAGTGGGCTGTTGTGGAGGGGTGTGGGGCTGCAAGGAGAAAGGGGTCCGGCGGTTAACAGGGTTAACCGTTGGGACATCAAACGACCTCCAAATGGAACGAAATTTGAGAGGCGGTCTACCGGTGATATACCAAGGCCACTTGACAAATCTCGGCCCATTCCGAGAACCTTTTTCTCCAACTCACGAAACAAGATTTGAGAGGTGCAACGGGTGCATGTGAGAGTGTCGGATCGCAAAACGGACAACAGAGAAAAAGATTGGATGCAAGTTTTGATAACATGAGGATGCAATGCACATGATGACATGGCAAAGTGCAACACCCAAGCAGATGATGTGGCAATGGCAGCGAATTACTGGAAGACACCTGGCGCATCAAACTCGGGGCATCACAGTCGTGCCGAGACACCACGTGATGATCGGGTGTGATAAGCTCTACGTTCAAATACAACGGGTGTAAGACAGATTTGCATATGCAGAATACTCGGGTTAAACTTGACGAGCCTAGCATGTACAGGCATGGCCTCGGAACACTGGCGACTAAAAGGTAGAGCGTGAATCATATAGTATATATGATCAACATAAGATGTTCACCGTTGAAAACTACTCCATCTCACTTGATGATCGGACATGGTTTAGTTGATTTGGATCACGTGATCACTTAGATGACTAGAGGGATGTCTATCTAAGTGAGAGTTCTTTAGCAATATGATTAATTGAACTTTAATTTATCATGAAATTAGTCCTGATAGTATTGCAAATTATGTTGTAGATCAATAGCTCGCATTATAGCTCCCCTATGTTTTTGATATGTTCCAAGAGAAAACTAAGTTGAAAGATGTTAGTAGCAATGATGCGGACTAGGTCCGTGATCTGAGGATTATGCTCATTAGTGCACAGAAGTATTATGTCCTTGATCCACCGCTAGGTGACAAACCTATTGCAGGAGCAGATGCAGACTTTGTGAACGTTTGACAAGCTTGGTATGATGACTACTTGATAGTTTAGTGCGCGATGCTTTACGGCTTATAACCAGGACTTCAAAAATGTTTTGAACACCATGGAGCATATGATATGTTCCAAGAGTTGAAACTAGTATTACAGACTCATGCCCGTGTCGAGAGGTATGAGACCTCTGACAAGTACTTTGCCTACAAGATGGAGGAGAATAGCTCAACCAATGAGCATGTACTCAGAATGTCAGAGTACTATAATCGCTTGAATCAAGTGGGAATTAATCGTCCAGATAAGATAGTGATTGACAGAGTTCTCTAGTCACTATCACCAAGTTACTAGAACTTTGTGATGAACTATAATATGCAAGGGATGACGAAAACGATTCCCGAGCTCTTCGTGATGCTGAAATCATTGAAGGTGGAAATCAAGAAAGATAATCAATTATTGATGGTTAACAAGACCACTAGTTTCAAGAAAATGGCAAGGGGAGGAAAAGGAACTTCAAGAAGAATGGCAAGCAAGTTGTCACTCCCGTGAAGAAGCCCAAAGCTAGACCTAAGCCTGAAACTGAGTGCTTCTAAACTGCAAAGGAAATGGTCACTGGAAGCGGAAGTTCCTCGAATATTTGGCGGATAAGAAGGATGGCAAAGTGAACAAAGGTATACTTGATATACATATTGATAATGTGTACCTCACTAGTGTTCATAGTAGCCCCTCGGTATTTGATACATGTTCAGTTGCTAAGATTAGTAACTCGAAACAGGAGTTGCAGAATAAACAGAGACTAGTTGAGGGTGAGGTGACGATGTGTGTTGGAAGTAGTTCCAATATTGATATGATCATCATCGCACACTCCCTGTACTTTTGGGATTAGTGTTAAACCTAAATAAATGTTATTTGGTGTTTGCGTCGAGCATGAACAAGATTGGATCGTTTTTATTGCAATACGGTTATTCATTTAAGTGAGAGAATAATTGTTGTTCTGTTTACATGAATAAAACCTTCTATGGTCATACACCCAAGGTGAATGGTTTATTGAATCTCAATCGTAGTAAATACACATATTCATAATATTGAAGCCAAAAGATGCAGAGTTGATAATGATAGTGCAACATACTTGTGGCACAACCGTTTAGGTTATATTGGTGTAAAGCTCATGAAGAAACTCCATGCTGATGGACTTTTGGAATCACTTGATTATGAATCATTTGATGCTTGCGAACCATGCCTCATGGGCAAGATGACTAAAACTCCGTTCTCCGGAACAATGGAGCGAGCAAGTGACTTATTGGAAATAATACATACTAATGTATGCATACCAATGAGTGTTGATGCTCGCGGCGGGTATCGTTATTTTCTCAACATCACTGATGATTTAAGCAGATATGGGTATATCTACTTGATGGAGCACAAGTCTGAAACATTTGAAAAGGTCAAAGAATTTCAGAGTGAAGTAGAGAATCATCGTAACAAGAAAATAAAATTTCTACGATCTGATCGCAGAGGCGAATATTTGAGTTTTGAGTTTGGTATTCATTTGAAACAATGTGGAATAGTTTCACAGCTCACGCCACCATGAACACCACAGCATAATGGTGTGTCTGAATGTCGTAACCGTACTTTATTAGATATGGTGCCATCTATGATGTCTTACCAATTTACCACTATTGTTTTGGGGTTATGCATTAGAGACAACTAGATTCACGTTAAATAGGGCACCATCTAATTGAGATGACACCGTATGAACTGTGGTTTGGCAAGAAACCAAAGTTGTCGTTTCTTAAAGTTTGGGGTTGCGATGCTTATGTGAAAAAGCTTTAGCCTGATAAGCTCGAATCCAAATCGGAGAAACGCGTCTTCATAGGATACCAAAAAGAAATTGTTGGGTACACCTTCTTTCACAGATCTGAAGGCAAGACTTTTATTGCTAAGAATGGATCCTTTCTAGAGAAGGAGTTTGTCTCGAAAGAAGTGAGTGGGATGAAAGTAGAACTTGATGAGGTAATTGTACCTTCTCTAGAATTGGAGAATAACACATCACAGAAAATTGTTCCTGTGATGCCTACACCAATTAGTGAGTAAGCTAATGATGATGATCATGAAACTTCGCATCAAGTAAACTACCGAACTCGAAGGTCAACCAGAGTACATTCCACGCCAGAGTGGTACGGTAACCCAGTTCTGGAAGTCATGTTACTAGACCATGACGAACCTGCGAACTATGAGGAAGCGATGATGAGCCCAGATTCCGTGAAATGGCTTGAAGCCATGAAATGTGTGATGGGATCCATGAATGAGAACAAAGTGTGGACTTTGGTTAACTTGCCCGTTGATCGACAAGCCATAGAAAAAAAATGGATCTTTAAGAAGAAGACTGACGCTGACGGTAATGTGACTGTCTACAAAGCTCGACTTGTTGTGAAAAGGTTTTCTACAAGTTCAAGGAGTTGACTATGATGAGACCTTCTCACTCCTAGCGATGCTTAAGTCTGTCCGAATTATGTTAGCAATTGCCGCATTTTATGATTATGAAATCCGGCAAATGGATGTCAAAACTGCATTCATTAATGGATATCTCAAAGAAGAGTTGTATATGATGCAACCAGATGGTTTTGTCAATCCTAAAAGTGCTTACAAAGTGTGCAAGCTCCAGCGATCCATCTATGGACTAGTGCAAGCATCTCGGAGTTAGAATATATGCTTTGATGAGGTGATCAAAGCATATGGTTTTATACAGACTTACGGTGAACCCTATATTTACAAGAAAGTGAATGGGAGCACTACAACATTTCTGATAAGTATATGTGAATGACATATTGTTGACCGGAAATGATGTAGAATTTTCTGGAACGCATAAAGGATTGTTTAGAAGGATTTTTTTCAATAAAAGACCTCGATGAAGCTGCTTACATATTGGGCACCAAGATCTATAGAGATAGATCAAGACGCTTGATAAGACTTTCAATGAGTACATACCTTGATATGATTTCGAAGGAGTTCAAAATGGATCAGTCAAAGAAGGAGTTCGTTCCTGAGTTGTAAGGTATGAAGTTGAGTAAGACTAAAAACCCGACCACGGAAGAAGATAGAGAGAGAATGAAAGTCATTCCCTATGCCTCAGCCATAGGTTCTATAAAGTATGTCATGCTATGTACCAGACCAATTGTGTACCTTGCCATGAGTTTGGAAAGGGGGTACGATAGTGACCCAGGAATGAATCACTGGACAGCGGTCAAAGATTATCCTTAGTAACTAGAGACTAAGGAGTTGATAAAGAGTTTGTCGTAAAGAGTTACGCCGATGCAAGCTTTGACACTAATCCAGATGACTCTAAGTATCAATCTGGATGCGTATAGAAAGTGGGAGCAATTAGCTAGAGTAGCTCCATGCAGAGCATTGTAGACTTAGAAATTTGCGAAATACATATGGATCTGAATGTAACAGACCCGCTGACTAAACTTCTCTCATGAAGCAAAACATGATAACACCTTAGTACTCTTTGGGTGTTAATCACATGGCGATGTGAACTAGATTGTTGACTCTAGTAAATCCTTTGGATGTTGGTCACATGGCGATGTGAACTATGGGTGTTATTCACATAACAATGTGAACTATTCGTATTAAATCACTTGGCGATGTGAACTAGATTATTAACTCTAGTGCAAGTGGGAGACTGAAAGAAATATGTCCTAGAGGCAATAATAAAGTTGTTATTTATATTTCCTTATATCATGATAAATGTTTATTATTCATGCTAAAATTGTATTAACCAGAAACTTAGTACATGTGTCAATACATAGACAAAACAAAGTGTCCCTAGTATGCCTCTACTTGACTAGTTCATTGATCAAAGATGGTTATGTTTCCTAACCATGGACATGTGTTGTCATTTGATGAATGGGATCACATCATTAGAGAATGATGTGATGGACAAGACCCATCCATTAGCTTAGCACTATGATCGTTTAGTTTTATTGCTATTGCTTTCTTCATGACTTATACATGTTCCTCTGACTATGAGATTATGCAACTCCCGAATACCGGAGGAACACCTTGTGTGCTATCAAACGTCACAACGTAACTGGGTGATTATAAATAAGCTCTACAGGCATTTCCGAAAGTGTTTGCAGTGTTGGCATAGATCAAGAATAAGATTTGTCACTCCGAATGTCGGAGAGGTATCTCTGGGCCCTCTCGGTAATACACATCATAATAAGCCTTTCAAGCAAACGACTAATGAGTTAGTCACGAGATGATGTATTACAGAACGAGTAAAGAGACTTGCCGGTAACGAGATTGAACTAGGTATATGATACCAACGATCGAATCTCGGGCAAGTAACATACCGATGACAAAGGGAACGACGTATGTTGTTATGCCGTTTGACCGATAAAGATCTTGGTAGAATATGTAGGAGACAATATGAGCATCCAGGTTCCGCTATTGGTTATTGACCGGAGATGTGTCTTGGTCATGTCTACATAGTTCTCGAACCCGTAGGGTCCGCACGCTTAACGTTCGATGATGATTAGTGAGTTATGTGATTTTGATGAACGAAGTTTGTTCAGACTCTCGGATGATATAACGGACATGACGAGGAGTCTCAAAATGGTCGAGAGGTAAAGATTCATATATTGGAAGGCCATACTCGGACATCGGAAAGGTTCCAAGTGATCCGGGTATTTTTCGGAGTACCGGGGAGTTACGGGAATTCACCGGGGGAAGTATTGGGCCTTATTGAGATTTAGTGGAAAGGAGAGAAGGGCCAGAAGAGGAGGCAGCGCGCCCCCCCATGGGCTGGTCCAAATTGGACTAGGAGGGGGGCGCCCCCCTCTTTCCTTCTCCATCTCTTCCTCCTTCCCTCTCTCCACCTCTTGGAAGGGGACTCCAACTAGGATTGGGAATCCTAGTTGGACTGCACCTATAGGCGCGCCCCTCCTAGGCCGGGCTCCTCCTCCTCCCTTCTTTATATACGTGGGCAGGGGGCACCCCAAAGACACACCAGAGAATATCTTAGCCGTGTGCGGTGGCCCCCTCCATAGTTACACACCTCGTTCATATCGTTGAAGTGCTTAGGTGAAGCCCTGCGCCGGTAACTTCGTCATCACCGTCACCACACCATCGCGCTGACGAAACTCTCCCTCGTCCCCAACTGGATCGAGAGCTCGTCAGACTTCATCGAGCTGAACGTGTGCTGAACGCGGTGGTGCCATACGTTCAGTGCTTGGATCGGTTGGATAACGAAGACATTCGACTACATCAACCACATTAATAAACGCTTCATCTTTCGGTCTACGAGGGTACGTGGACACACTCTCCCCGCTCGTTGCTATGCTACTCCTAGATAGATCTTGCATGATCGTAGGAATGTTTTTGAAATACTACATTCCCCAACACGAGCTCACTTCCCTGCCCACTCCTGGTGAGTTGTTTGAACCAGGTAGTCAGCTTCATCAGAATGAATTGCAGAGTATTTTCCAGAAGCATGAGCCCAACATGAGTCAAATGTTGAGTATGATGAAGCCTTTGCCCATTGATGTTGAATATCCCAAGGAATTCTTTGTCAAAGACCTCGAGTACTTGCCTCGCACCATCTATCACATTCTTAGGTGTACTCTGTGGCCTATCAAGGGACATTCTTCTGACGCCAAATTTGAAGGCACAATGAAGACATTGGTATTCTACATTCTCAATGGCATCAGATTCAACGCCCAAGACTTCTTCATTCGGCAGCTGGCTACCTCTGGCATTGATCTGTTTGGCCTCAAGTTTTATGCTCCATGGGTCATGTAGCTCATTGAGCTTCACTCTACAATCAACTATCAAGCTTCAGCGCGTAATCATGTTGTATTCTTGCCTGAGGTTGATATGTCCTATGAAGCCATCTACCCTGAACTTGCCCAGAAACCACTTCAACAACTCAATGCTGACCATCAAAGCTTCTCTCAGCAAATTAAAGGTATTCACGTGCCAAATTCTGATGCTCCTGATTATCCTCTTACTGGTAATTTGCGTCTGCCGCATCGTGCCAACACCGATGCCACAGCTAGTACAATTGCTCAAAGGCCTCAGAAGCGTCCTCGTGTCCCCAACGACCAAGAGCTTCTTGTATCACTTAATCAGAAGCATGATAGGCATCATGACTGGTTGAAGCGCCAGATGCAGAGTCTTCTCGTTGATGTCAATTGCATTCCCAACATGGCAACCAAGAACTCATTTGTTGCCCATGAAGCCTGTCGGCGGTCCTGGAAGAGTCTCACACTGCTTTGCTCTGAAGATGATCTTCAAGCAGATGGCTTCACCAGCGCTTCAAGTTTGACTCCAGGCCACCACAATTTGAGAGTTGGCATGCCACTCCCTCCATTGAAGATTATGAGTATGCATCTTCGGCTGCAACTATTGTTTCGTGAGTCATAGATGAAGAAGACGACGCCACTTCACCAGCAATGGCTTCACTGCATCATGATTCTGCGTCAGGCCCGTCCGCACCTCCCAACTCCAACGTTGACCCTACTGCCCCAACATATTCACCACCTGGGAACGAGTAGACACTCTATGTCTTCAAACCTTTTTGGTCATTACTGATAAAAGGGGGAGAAGCATATGCGTTGATAGTCTTCAAGCGGGTCCATATATGGGCCAGTTGCTTATTTTTGCCAAGTTCTTACAACTCTAATTTTGAAACTATTTGGCTCTTGAGTTGTAACACTTAAACTTGATGGTCGTCTGCTAGATTTTCTGCTGTTTCTATTGCGTGGTTGAATATCTATCTAATGCGCATGAAATCATTCAGCAGATGCCCTTTTCCCATTATGCATATCATATTCTTCAGTACTTCTTTGTATGCATGATAAATTGTCTTCATAAGATTGAGGGAGATCTCCACAAAGCAAAACTTGCCATGTGTGTTTGCATTCAAAGGAAAATTACTTGTATGCACATCTTCAGGGGGAGCCCTCTCAATTTCAAGAAGCCAATGGTCGCATTCTTTAACTTTCACATATTTTTATCCCCGTTGAAAACTTCAACCAATTTGTCATCAATCACCAAAAAGGGGGAGATTGTAAGTGCATCTAGTGCCACCCCTAGTTGGTTTTGGAGTATTGACAACAACTGTGGTTGAGGGACTAATGTGTTTGTGAGAATTGCAGGATAACACAGGTAGTAGTCCCTCACTGATTCAGTTTACCTATCAGAGATTACCCCTAAAAATGTGTGAAGACATTGAAGACAATGGTGGTTCGTGAAGACATTCACTTGAAGATAATGACTTGTGAAGACATTCACTTGAAGACTATGGAGTGCGAAGACATAGATTCTTTCGTAGTTCCCTTTCTTCTTTCTTTGGTCATAGGAACCACCATACTGTTAAGTGGGGTCCAAGTGAACAAAGTCAGATGACTGATGTGATGCTCAACCAAAATCCTGTGTCTTTGAATGAAGACAATGAGAGAAAATCTTATCTAGAGTTGGATGAGTCAGCTTTGCTTGTAGCACAAGCCAAGATGCCGCGTGTGTTTGAAATCAGACCGTTGGACACGTGTCAGTTCCTTAGTGACCTAGGGTCATTTCGGGCATACCATGTTGGGTTGCCTCCAGGCTATAAATAGCCCAACCCCTACACCATAATTCGGTGGTTCCTCAGAGTTAGTGCATGGCTTTTGTCGTTTGAGAGCTACCCACCTCTGAAGCCTTTAAGAGAAAGATCCTTGCAATGACAAATCCCAAAACACCAAGAGCCAAAGAGTGTTAGGCATCACTGAAGTCTTTCTGTCCATGTGATCTGAAAACTTTTTACACTTGAGGACTGTGCATCCTCCAGCCGGTTAGGCGTCGCGTTCTAAGAATCCAAGAGTGACTGCCGATGGCCAGTGAACGAAGTCTGTGAAGGTTTGGAAGTCAACCTTGAATACTTACCAGAGTGATTGGGCGAGGACTGGGTGTCCTTAGCTCAAGGGGAATAAGGTGAAGACATGGTTTTCTGAGTTCTATCTCAACCTTCCTAACCATACATACAGTTGTCACAACAACCGGAACTGGTCTACCAAATCTCTGTCGTCACCAAGCTACTGGTTCTATCTTCCAACTCATGTACATTTCAGTTTGTCTTTGTGAATTCATTGCTTGCTTGCCTAATCTGATTGACTTCAGTGTGTGAATAATGTTACTTGTTTGGCTTCATTATGTCTTCCATTCTCATCCATACTACCTAGCTGCTGATAGTCTTCGTACTTTCACAATATAGCTTACTAAACTATGGCTTGTCTAGTGTAGTCTATCTTTTGCTGCATATCAATAGGTTCATTTCATCTGCTTGTCTTCAAAGACCTCGTGTATTGAAGACTTTCAGAAAAATCGCCTATTCACCCCCCCCTTTAGTCGATAACTACCACTTTCACATCCAACTATAATAACAAAGCTCGCGGTACATCAAGATCGTACCAAATCAAGAACACGAGAGGGAGAGAACACGTAACTACTAGTACAAACCCTCAGCCCTGAGGGTGGACTACTAACTCCTCATCACGGTGGCCGCTGGGATGATGAAGATGGCCTCCGGTGATGATTTCCCCCTCCGATAGGGTGCCGGAACAGGCTCCCGAGAGGTTTTTCGTGGCTACAGAGGCTTGTGGGGGGCGGAACTTCGAATCTAGGTTTCTTTTTGGAGGTTTCTATATTTATAGGAATTTTTGGCATCGGAAACAAGTCAGGGAGGTTCCCGAGGGGGCCACAAGCCAGGCGCGCCCTTGGGGGCGCGCCCCCTAGGCTTGTGTTCGCCTCGGGACTCTTCTGGCCCAACTTCGATGCTCCGTGGGTCTCTTCTGGCACATCAAAAATCACCGTAAATTTTTAGCTCGTTTGGACTCCTTTTGATATTCCTTTTGTGTAAAACTCAAAAATAAGGAAAAAACAGAAACTGGCACTGGGCTCTAGGTTAATAGGTTAGTCCCAAAAATAATATAAAATAGCATATTAGTGCATATAAAACGTCCCAAGATAATATAATAGCATGGAACAATAAAAAATTATAGATACGTTGGAGACGTATCAAGCATCCCCAAGGTTAATTCCTGCTCGTCCTCGAGTAGGTAAATGATAAAAACAAATTTTTTGATGTGGAATGTTACCTAACATATTCTTCTATGTAACTTCTTAATTGTGGCAAGAATATTCAGATCCATAATATTCAAAACAAAAGTTTATTGACATAAAAACAATAATACTTCAGGCATAATAGGAAGAAAAATCATGAAACTTCAAAAATAACATGGGTAAAGAAAGTTATCCCTACAAAACCATAAAGTCTTGTTATGCTCCCTCTTCTCAGCACAAAGTATAAATCATGCCGACCTCGGTGTCAACCAAGTAGTTTTATTCATAATTTTACATTCTCAAACTTTTCCAACTCTTCACGCAATACATGAGCGTGAGCCATGGACATAGTACTATGGGTGGAATACAAGGTGGTAGTAGACAAAAGAAGGGAGGACGTCTCACATCAACTAGGCAAATCAATGAACTATGGAGATGTTCATCAATTAATATCAATGTGAGTGAGTAGGGATTGCCATGTAATGGATGCACTAGAGCTATAAGTGTATAAAAGCTCAAAAGAAAACTAAGTGGGTGTGCATCCAACTTGCTTGCTCATGAAGACCTAGGGAAATTTGAGGAAGCCATCATTAGAATATACAAGCCAAGTTTTATAACAATAAATTCCCAGTGGTAATATATTAAAGTGACAAAATATAAGACTCTCTATCATGCAGAACATGGTGCTACTTTGAAGCACACGTGTGGAAAAGGATGGTAACATTGTCCCTTGTCTCTTTTTCTCTCTTTTTTTTTGAAGACTCCACTTTTTTTAGACTCTTTTTATCTTCTTTTTTCTTTTATAACCTCACATGGTACAATGTTCTAATAATGATGATCATCACACTTTTATTTACTTGCAACTCAAGAATTACAACTCGATAGTAGAACAAAGATATGACTCTATATGAATGCCTCCGACGGTGTACCGGGATGTGCAATGATCAAGAGTGACATGTATAGAAAATATGAACGGTGGTAAAGCCACAAATACTATGTCAACTATATGATCATGCAAAGCAATATGACAATGATGGCATGTGTCATAATAAATGGAACGGTGGAAGTTGCATGGCAATATATCTCGGAATGGTTATGGAAATGCCATAATAGGTAGGTATGGTGGCTGTTTTGAGGAAGGTATAACGAGGGTTTTATGCACCGGCGAATGTTGCGCGGCACGAGAGAGGCTAGCAAGGTGGAAGGGTGAGAGTGCGTATAATCCATGGACTCAACATTAGTCATAAAGTACTCACGTACTTATTGCAAAAAGTTTCATTAGCCCTCAAAGCAAAGTACTACTACACATGCTCCTAGGGGAGAGGTTGGTAGGAGTTAACCATCGCGCGCTCCCGACTTTCACACAAAGGAAGACAACCAAGGATAAATTGCGCTCCAACTTCATCACATAACTAGAAGACCATATGTGCATGCTACGGGAATCATAAACCTTAACACAATTATTTCTTTAATTCCACAATTCACTACTACCATGACTCTAATATCACCATCTTCATATCTCAAAACAATTGCAAGGAATCAAACTCCTCATATATTCAATGCTCTTTATGAAAGTTTTTATTATATCTCCCTTGGATGCCTATCATATTAGGACCAATTTCATAACACATGCATGTTGCCACTACTATTTACAAGACTCTCAAAAAGATATAAGTGAAGCACGAGAGTAAATGACAAACTACTCCAAAAGATATAAGTGAAGATCAATGAGTAGTTGAATAATTATGTAGCTATGAGAAGACTATCTCTCATTTAAAAATTTCAGATCTTAATATTTTATTCAAACAACAATCAAAGCAAAATAAAATGACATTTCAAGGATAGCACACATCATGTGAAGAAGCAAAAGCTTAGGCTCAACCGATACTAACCGACAATTGTTGAAGAAGAAAGGTCAGATGCCAACCCGGGCATCCCCAAGCTTAGATGCTTGATACTTCTTGAAATATTATCTTGGGATGCCTTGGGCATCCCCAAGCTTGAGCTTTTGTGTCTCCTTAATTCCTCTTATGTCACGGTTTCCCTAAATCTCAAAAACTTCATCCACGCAGAACACAACAAGAACTCTTGAGATAAGTTAGTATAAATCAACTTAAAACCTTATCATTCTCTACTGTAGCAAATCACTAAAATTATGATTTAAAATTGCATACTAAATGCCTATGCATATTTAATACTCCTATCCTCAAATAGAATCATTAAACATGCAAACATATAAAAACAATGCAAACATAACAGCAATCTGTCTAAACAGGGCAGTCTTTAAAGAGGGCAATTTTGCTCATACTTGCCTAGCTCTAAAATTTCTGAAAAATTACCACATTACAGAGAACTTATTCAGGCACACTATGTAGTAATTTCAAGATTTTATCGCATTCTGACTTTCTATAAGAATTCATACAATGAAAGGACACTTTCTGTTTTCAAACAGCAACATAAGGACTTGCAAAATAAGCATGGTAAAGGCTAGACTTGACAATTTTATTGAAATGAAAGATACAAAACCTTAATCTGGATAATAGCAAGCAAATAAAAACAAAACAAAATAACGCTCCAAGCAAAACTCATATCATGCGACGAATAAAAATATAGCTCCAAGTGAGGTTACCGATAATGTTGAACACGATAGAGGGGATGCCTTCCAGGGCATCCCCGAGCTTAGTTGCCTGGATCTTCCTTGAATTTTACCTTGGGGTGCCTTGGGTATCCCTAATATTAGGGTCTTGGCGCTCCTTATTCTCCTCATATCGATGTCTCACCCAAAACTTGAAAACTTCAATCACACAAAACTTAACGGAACTTCGTGAGATGCATTAGTATAATAAAGCAAATCATTCACTTGGGTATTGTCAAAGACAAGATTCATAATCGTTCTCACACAATGCCTACTATACCTTATAATTTCCACAATTTATATCACTTAATATAAACTATGGAAACACTAAAACAAGCAAACTAACTATTGAAAACAGAATTTGTCAAAAATAGAACGGTATGTAAAGATCTGAATTTTAGTGAAACCTCTGTATCACTTAAAATTCTGAAAACTTAGGACAACGTGGAAAAGGTGTAAACCAGAGTTGTGCAAAAAATCAATAATTTATCACGTTCCAATAATCAGAAAGAATTATGGCATTGGGCGCAACAAATTCTGTTTTCAGCAAAACCAATCTACTATCTTCCAAATCATCCCAAAGGTCTTACTTGGCACAAACACTAATAAAAAAATATAAAAAAGTTCTCTAACCAGAGGCTATATGATATTCTTTTTCAAGAATAGGAAATAAAAATGTTGGGTTGTCTCCCAACAAGTGTTTTTCTTTAAAGCCTTTTAGCTAGGTATTGAGATTTCAATGATGCTCACATGAAAGTAAAGAATTGAAACACAAAGGGAGCATCATGAATTGCATGACAAGCATATTTAAGCCTAACCCACTTCCTATGCATAGGGTTTATGGGAACAAGAATCAACTAAAATATGAAGGCAAAATAAGCAGATGGCAAAGAAGGTCTTTGTCGTCAGCTTAAAAAAAGCTGACAGCAAAGAAAGAGCTGACGGCAAAGACAATGGTTGCCATCAGCTAGCTCTTTGTCGTCCGCTAGCCGATGGCAAAGCCTATATGTCGTATTCTAGCAGACGACAAAGAGGGGGGGGTGGCCCACTAACGAGAACCACCTAACGGCCAGTTTCTTTGCCATTTGCTAGCTGACGCCAAAGCATCGTTGTCGTCCGCGAGCAGACGGCAAAGAGAATAGCCAGGCTAACGGATGTTTCCCTCGGCCCCACGTCCCTAGCTATGGCCATTGTCGTCTACTAGCAGACGGCAAAGAAATTAGACCTAACTAAAAAATGGTCGGCCCCGCGCCCCTCTCCTCTCTCTCCCCTCTCTCTCCATCACCTCACCCGCGCCATTCCGTGCCCGCCATCTCCGTGCCCGCTGT
>LR738710.1:381681528-381694281 GCA_902687465.1 Secale cereale | reverse complement strand
TTTTACCCTACTGTACATAGGTTAATTAGTTAGTTAGTTATTTTTTAAGGTTAATTACTTAGTTAGTTTTTTTAGGTTGATTATTTAGTAAGATAAGCCAAAGAACAAGAAAAGAAAAGAAAGAAAGAAAGAAAGAAAGAAAGAAAGAAGACCTAAAAGTACTAGGAGGAGAAAACATAGAAAAAATAAGAAGAAGAAAAAATAAAACAGAAGAAGAAGAAAAAGAAGAAGAAAAAAATAAGAACTAAAAGGACTAGGAGGAGAAAACATAGAAAAAAGAAGAAGAAGAAGAAGAAGAAGAAGAAGAAGAAGAAGAAGAAGAAGAAGAAGAAGAAGAAGAAAAAGGAAAAAAGAAAACATAGAAAAAAAGTAGAAGTGGAGATCAAAAAAATAAGTAGAAGTAGAAGTAGAATATGAAAAAAAGAAGTAGGAAAAGTAGAAAAACAGGGTCGCCGAGGGAAAAGAGGGTCGCCGAGTGGTCGAGGATCAAGGAGGAAAGGATTCGAGGGTCTCGGGGTAGATGATCGAGGTGTCGAGGGGTCGAGGATTGAGGGGGAAAGGAGTCGAGAGTCTAGGGGTCGAGGATCGAGGGGGAAAGGAGTTACCCCCTGACCCCGATACCTCGACCTCGACACGACACCCCGACCCCACCTCGACATTTAAATATTTTATTATGTTACACACTTAAATATTTTATTATGTATATGTTGTACCAATTTCATTTACTCTTTGTCATTGCAGGTGCTGACAGATGGTGGGCGTGGGTCAAGAGCACTCTAAGGCTCCTTCCTCGGCGCGTGCTGGGAGGGGTGTTATTATTCCATCCCGGCACCTCCGAAGAGTGCTGGATGATAGTATGCAGACACCGGCGGGCGCTTCTTCTTCAGCCGGGAGAGGTCAAGGGAAGCCGAAGAGGGCTGCTAGAGGTGGACGTGGCGGCGGGAGAGGTAGGAAGGTTGTTGTGCCTTCCTTGCCACCACCCCGAGCTGATTCTCCAGATCACCATAGTGCTCTGTCTCAGGTGGACCCGTCTCGGACTTCGGTCTGCGAGCCTCGGGCCAATGAGCCTCTGGCCGATGAGCCTTGGGCCAACGAGCCTCGGGTCGACAAGCCTTCGTCCCAGGAGACTTGGGTCCCAGAGTCTTCGTACCAGGAGACTCGGGTCCTAGAGTCTTCGTCCCACGTGACTCCGGAGACTAGTGGCGATGATTATGCCGAGGTGACCTGGTCTGACGATAGCTATAGCGAGGGCGAGCTGGTCGAGAAGGGCAAGAAGGTCTACCAGCGTGGTGGTACTATTGGGGAACGTAGTATTTCAAAAAAAAATCCTACGATCACGCAAGATCTATCTAGGAGAAGCATAGCAACGAGCGGGAGAGTGTGTCCATTTACCCTCGTAGACCGAAAGCGGAAGCGTTTAGTAACGCGGTTGATGCATAGCAACGAGAGGGGAGAGTGTGTCTACGTACCCTCATAGACTGAAAGCGGAAGTGTCTAGTGACGCGGTTGATGTAGTCGAACGTCTTTGCAGTCCAACCGATCAAGCACCGAACGTACGGCACCTCCGCGTTCAGCACACGTTCAGCTTGATGACTTCCCACGATCTCTTGATCCAGTTATGCTTCACGGGAGAGTTTCGTCAACACGACGGCGTGGTGACGGAGATGATGAAGCTACTGGCGCAGGGCTTCGCCTACGCACTGCAACGGTATGACCGAGGTGTGTTTCTGTGGAGGGGGGCACCGCACACGGCTAAAACGATGTTGCTTGTGTGTCTTTGGGTGCCCCCTTGCCCCCGTATATAAAGGAGCAAGGGGGAGGTGCGGCTGGCCAAGGGGGCACGCCAAGGGAGTAGGATTCCTACTCCTAGTAGGAATAGGAACCCCCCTTTTCTATTCCTACTAGGAGTAGGAAAGGAATGGGGAAAGGAGAAGGAAAGGTGAGGGGGCGCCTCCCCCCTTTTCCTAGTCCAACTAGGAACCATAGGGGGGTGCGGCCAGCCCTATGGGCTGCCCCTCTCTTTCCCTCATTGGCCCACTATGGCCATACTCCCTGGGGGGGGGGGGGTTCCGGTAACCCCTTCCGGCACTCCGGTTTTACCCGATAACACCCGGAACACTTCCGATGTTCGAATATAGTCGTCCAATATATTAATCTTTATGTCTCGGACATTCCGAGACTCCTCGTCATGTCCGTGATATCATCCGGGACTCCGAACTACCTTCGGTACATTAAAACTCATAAACTCATAATACAAATCGTCATCAAACGTTAAGCATGCGGACCCTACGGGTTCGAGAACTATGTAGACATGATCGAGACACATCTCTGGTCAATAACCAATAGCGGAACCTGGATGCTCATATTGGCTCCTACATATTCTACGAAGATCTTTATCGGTCAAACCGCATAACAACATACGTTGTTCCCTTTGTCATCGGTATGTTACTTGCCCGAGATTCGATTGGTGGTATCTCAATACCTAGTTCAATCTCATTACCGGCAAGTCTCTTTACTCGTTCCGTAATACATCATATCATGACTAACTCATTAGTCATTTGCTTGCAAGGCTTATTATGATGTGTATTACCGAGAGGCCCCAGAGATACCTCTCCGACACTCGGAGTGAGAAATCTTATTCTTGATCTATGCCAACACCACGAACACCTTCGAAGACACATGTAGATCATATTTACAATCACCCAGTTACGTTGTGACGTTTGATAGCACACAAGGTTTTCATCCGGTATTCGGGAGTTGCATAATCTCATAGTCATAGGAACATGTATAAGTCATGAAGAAAGCAATTGCAGTAAAACTAAACAATCAAGTTGCTCAGCTAATGGATGGGTCTTGTCCATCACATCATTCTCCTAATGATGTGATCTCGTTGATCAAATGACAACTCGTGTCTACGGCTAGGAAACATAACCATCTTTAATCAATGAGCTAGTCTAGTAGAGGCATACTAGGGACACTCTATTTTCTCTATGTATTCACACATGTACTAAGTTTCCTGTTAATACAATTCTAGCATGAATAATAAATATTTATCATGATATAAGGAAATATAAATAACAACTTTATTATTGCCTCTAGGGAATATTTCCTTCAGTCTCCCACTTGCACTAGAGTCAATAATCTAGTTCACATCGCCATGTGATTTAATACCGATAGTTCACATCGTTATGTGAATAACACCCATAGTTCACATCGCCATGTGACTAATACCCAAAAGGTTTACTAGAGTCAACAATCTAGTTCACATCGCCTATGTGATTAACACCCAAAAGATTACTAAGGTGCGATCATGTTTTGCTTCATGAGAGAAGTTTAGTTAGCGGGCCTGTTACATTCACATCCGTATGTATTTCGCAAATTTCTATGTCTACAATGCTCTGCATGGACCTACTCTAGCTTATTTCTCCCACTTTCAATACGCATCCAGATTGATACTTAGAGTCATCTGGATTAGTGTAAAGCTTGCATTGGCGTAACTCTTTACGACGAACTCTTTATCACTTCCATAATCGAGAAACATTTCCTTAGTCATCCAATAACTAAGGATAATTTTTGACCGATGTCCAGTGATCTACTCCTGGATCACTATTATACCTCCTTGCCAAACTCATGGCAAGGTACACAACATGTTTGGTACATAGCATGGCATACTTTATAGAATTGCTGAGGCATAGGGAATGACTTTCATTCTTTTTCTATCTTGTGCTGTGGTCGGGTTTTGAGTCCTTACTCAACTTTCATACCTTACAACTCAGGCAAGAACTCCTTCTTTGACTGATCCATTTTGAACTTCTTCAAAATCTTATTAAGGTATGTACTCATTGAAAATCTAATCAAGTGTATTAATCTATCTCTGTAGATCTTGGTGCCTAATATGTAAGCAGCTTCACCGAGGTCTTTCTTTGAAAAACTCCTTTCAAACACTCCTTTATGCTTTCCAGAAAATTCTACATCATTCCCGATCGACAATATGCCATTCACATATACTTATCAGAAAGGTTGTAGTGCTCCCACTCACTTTCTTGTAAATACAGGCTTCACCGCAAGTCTGTATAAAACCATATGCTTTGATCACCTCATCAAAGCGTATATTCCAACTCCGAGATGCTTGCACCAGTCCATAGATGGATCGCTGGAGCTTGCACACTTTGTTAGCACCTTTAGTATCGACAAAACCTTCTGGTTGCATCATGTACAACTCCGCTTTGAGATATCCATCAGGAATGCAGTTTTGACATCCATTTGCCAGATTTCATAATCATAAAATGCGGCAATTGCTAACATGATTCGGACAGACTTAAGCATCGCTATGGGTGAGAAACTCTCATCGTAGTCAACTCATTGAACTTGTCGAAAACCTTTCTCAACAAGTCGAGCTTTGTAAACAGTAACATTACCATCAACATCGGTCTTCCTCTTGAATATCCATTTAATTTTTATGGCTTGCCGATCATCGGGCAAGTCAACCAAAGTCCACACTTTGTTCTCATACATGGATCTCATCTCAGATTTCATGGCCTCAAGCCATTTTGCGGAATCTAGGCTCATTATCGCTTCCACATAGTTCGTAGGTTCATCATGGTCTAGTAACATGACTTCCAGAACCGGGTTACCGTACCACTCTGGCGCGGAACATACTCTGGTTGATCTACGAAGTTCAGCAGTAACTTGATCCGAAGTTTCATGATCATCATCATTAGCTTCCTCACTAATTGGTGTAGGAATCACTGGAACTAATTTATGTGATGTACTACTTTCCAATTCGGGAGAAGGTACAATTACCTCATCAAGTTCCACTTTCCTCCCACTCAGTTCTTTTGAGAGAAACTCCTTCTCTAGAAAGGATCTGTTCTTAGCAACGAATATCTTACCTTCGGATCTGTGATAGAAGGTGTACCCAACATTCTCCTTTGGGTATCCTATGAAGACACATTTCTCCGACTTGGGTTCGAGCTTATCAGGTTGAAGCTTTTTCACATAAGCATCGACCCCAAACCTTAAGAAACAACAACTTTGGTTTCTTGCTAAACCACAGTTCATAAGGTGTCCTCTCAACGGATTTAGATGGTGCCCTATTTAACGTGAATACAATTTTCTCTAATGCATAACCCAAAACGATAGTGGTAAATCGGTAAGAGTGATATGTCTCCAACGTATCTATAATTTTTTATTGTTCCATGCTATTATTTATGAAGTCTTGGATGTTTAATGGGCTTTATCATTCACTTTTATATCATTTTTCGAACTAACCTACTAACCCAAAGGCCTAGTCCAGATTGTGGTTTTTTGCCTATTACAGGATTTTGCAGAAAAGGAATATCAAACGGAGTCCAAACGGAATGAAACCTTCGCAGGAGATATTTTTGGAGGAAATCACGCGAGATAGACTTCGGGGCCAAGCCAGAGGACAGGGGGCCCACCCTCGAGGGTGGGGCGCGCCCCCCTTCCCAGGGCGCACCCCTGCCTCGAGGGCATCCCCTGTGGCCCCTGGTGCCCCTCTTCTTCCTATATATACCTACGTACCCCAGAAACTCCGTACGCAGAGAGAAAACCGTAATTCCACCGCCGTAGCTGCTGTTCCCGTGGAGACCCCATCTTGGAGCCTGTTCCGGGAGGGGGATCCATCACGGAGGCCTTCATCATCATCATCATCGCCCTCACCATGATTTGTGAGTAGTTTATCACATACCTTCGGGTCCATAGCTAGTATATAGATGGCTTCTTCTCTCTCTCCGGATCTCAATACAAAGTTCTCCTCGGCCTTCGAGGAGATCTATTCAATGTAATCTCTTTCTGTGGTGTGTTTTTCGAGATCCGATGAATTGTGAGTTTATGATCAAGGTTATCTATGAAAGATATTTGGTTCTTCTCTGAACTTTTTATGTGTGCTCATAATATCCTTGGAAGTCTCTTCGAATTATTGATTTGGTTTGGCCTACTAGATCTATAGTTCTTGCAATGGGAGAAGTGCTTGGCTTTGGGTTCAATCTTGCGGTGTCCTTTCCCAGTGACAGTAGGGGCAGCAAGGCACGTATTGTATTGTTGCCATCGAGGATAAAAAGATGGGGTTTTCATCATATTGCTTGAGTTTATTCCTCTACATCATGTCATCTTGCTTAAGGCGTTACTCTGTTCGTATGAACTCAATACACTAGATGCATGCTAGATAGCGGTCGATGTGTGGAGCAATAGTAGTAGATGCAGGCAGGAGTCGGTCTACTTGTCTCGGACGTGATGCCTGTATACAATGATCATGCCTAGATAGTCTCATAATTATTCACTTTTCTATCAATTGCTCGACAGTAATTTGTTTACCCGCCGTAGAATATCGCTATCATGAGAGAAGCTACTAGAGAAAACTATGGCCCCCATGTCTATCTCTATCATATTACTCTCCCGTCAATTTATATCTCCGTTGCTTATTTGCTGTTTTATTAAACCAAAAATACCAAAAATATAAACTATCATCTCTATCAGATCTCACTCTCGTAAGTGACCGTAAAGGGATTGACAACCCCTTATCGTGTTGGCTGCGAAGTTCTTATTTGTTTGTGCAGGTGCGAGGGACTGGCGCGTGGTCTCCTACTGGATTGATACCTTGGTTCTCAAAAACTGAGGGAAATACTTACGCTACTGTGTTGCATCTCCATTTCCTCTTCGAGGGAATACAACGCAAGCTCAAGAGGTAGCAAGAAGAATTTCTGGCGCCGTTGCCGGGGAGGCTTACGCAAAAGTCATATACCAAGTACCTATCACAAACCCTTATCCTTCGCATTATATTTATTTGCCTCTTGTTTTCCTCTCCCCCACTTCACATTTGCCGTTTTATTCGCCCTTCTTCCGCCGTGTGTTTCTCGTTCACTTGCTTCTTGTTTGATTGTGTGTGTTGGATTGCTTGCTTGTCATTATGGCTAGCCCCTTATCCGCTCCTTCGTCTCCCGAGTTTGAAGTACTTCACTTCAAGCAAAGGCAAGGAGAAAACTTAAAAGATGCTTGGTTTAGGATGATGGAATCTTATCGTAAGTGCACCTTAGAAGTGAATTTTAGAATCTTGCTTCACAATTTTTATGTTGGATTGAATATGTCTCATAGACAACTCTTGGATTGTGTTGCCAAAGGAATTTTTATCGAAATTGATCCTAGTTTCGCGCATGAAATCATAGAGGGAATAGTGGGAACACTACCTCCTCAAAAGGAGTCAAACTCAACCCCGAAAGGGACGCAAGTTTTTGAGAAAATTTGCGAAGTAACAAAAATATTACAAAAATCCCTTGAACCCCTTAAGAGTGTTAGTGGGAATCTCCACCGCATGAATATGTTGATTACCCTTTGTAATAAGCGGTTGGATGCTTTAGATCTTAAGATTTCTGAATATGATGCGAAACGGAAAGAACCTCCCCGATTCGAGCTTGGCACCATTAAAAGAGCGAAGATCAAAGATGGCAATACCTAGATCTATCTTGTATCGTGCCTAGCTAGGGGCGTAAAACGATAGCGCTTGTTGGGAGGCAACCCAATTTTTTGTTTTTTTGTTTTTGTTGCTATTAGCGAATAAATATTGCATATAGCCTCTGATTAGATGTGTTTTCATGTTTTGTTTAGTGTTTGTGCCAAGTAGATCCTTTGGTAAGACTTGTGTGAAGTTTATATGATCTTGCTGTGAAAAACAGAATCGTTAGCGCTAGCTAAAGTAGTCTTCAGATTTTACTGGAGTGCGATTTTTAGTTGATTGTTTTTTATGCTGATTTCTAGACAAATTGCGCAAATTTCCAAATTTAGTTTGAATTTTTTGGAGTTCCAGAAGTAGGCAAACCCAGCAGATTACTACAGACTGTTCTGTTTTTGACAGATTCTGTTTTTCGTGTGTTGTTTGCTTATTCCGATTCATCTATGAGTAATATTGGAGGATATGAACCATAGATAACTTGGAGTACAGTAGGTTTAACACCAATATAAACAATGAATGAATTCCTTGTTGTACCTTTGAGTGATGGTTTGCTTTCTCTTACTAACGGAGCTCACGAGAATTTTTGTCTAAGTTTTGTGTTATGAAGTTTTCAAGTTTTGAGTATTCCTTTGATGGACTATGGAACAAGGAGTAGCAAAGGCCTAAGCTTGGGGATGCCCATGGAACCCCAAGTAAATTCAAGATAATCAAAAGCCAAAGCTTGGGGATGCCCGGGAAGGCATCCCCTCTTTCGTCTTCATCCATCGGTAACTATACTTGGAGCTATATTTTTATCGCAACATGCTATGAGTGTTGCTTGGAGCGTCTTGTATAATTTGAGTCTTTGCTTGTTAGTTTTCCAAAATCATCCTTGCTGGACACATCTATTTGAGATAGTTAAATATGCCCTAGAAATTATTAGAACACTCTATATGCTTCACTTATATCTTTTGGGTTGAATAGTTTTTGCTCTAGTGCTTCACTTATATCTTTTAGAGCGCGGTGGTGGTAATATTTTGTAGAAATTGTTGAACTCTCATGCTTCACTTAGATCTATTTGAGATTCTATTAAAACGGCATGGTAAAGTGTTTAGGCTAAAGAAACTAGTCTTCACATGATAGACATCCAATGTCAATGTAGTAAAAAAAATACACCAAGTGCATGGAGTAGAAAGAGATGTTGGATGCTTGATAATTGTTTTGAGGCATGAGGATAGTGATATTAGAGTCATGCTAGTAGAGTAATTATGAAATTGAGAATTATTTGTGTTAAGGTTGGTGATTCCCGTAGCATGCACGTATGGTGAACCGTTGTGTGACTAAGTTAAAGCATGAGGTATTTGTAGAGTGTCAACCTTTGTGTGGAGGTCGGGGGCGCGCGATGGTTAACTCCTACCAACCTCCCCCCTAGGGGAATGCGTTGATTGCTTTGTTTTGATGACTCGTAGATTTTTGCAATAAGTATATGAGTTCTTATGACTAATGTTGAGTCCTTGGATTATACGCACTCTCACCCTTCCACCATTGCTAGCCTCTCTTGTACCGCGCAACTTTCGCCGGTGCCATAAACCCACTATATATCCTTCCTCAAAACAGCCACCATATTGTTCCTCAAAACAGCCACCATACCTACCTATCATGGCATTTCCATAGCCATTCCGAGATATATTGCCATGAAACTTTCCACCGTTCCGTTTATATGACACGCATCATATTGTCATATTGCCATTGCATGATCATGTAGTTGACATCGTATTTGTGGCAAGGCCACCAAGCATAATTTTTATAAATGTCACTCTTGTTTCATTGCACATACCGGTACACCACCGGAGGCATTCATATAGAGTCATACTTTGTTGTTGTATCGAGTTGTAATCTTGTGTTGTAATGAAAGTGTGATGATCATCATTTATAGAGCATTGTTCCATGGGAGGAAAGGCTGACTCTATAAAGCCCCTCCGCAAAAAAAGAAAAAAAAGAAAGGCCAAAAAAGGCCCAAAAAAGAAAAGAAAAAAAAGAAAAAAAGAAAAGAAAAAGGGACAATTGCTACTATCTTTTTCCACACTTGTGCTTCAAAGTAGCACCATATTCTTCATTGTAGAGAGTCTCGTGTTTAGTCACTTTCATATTCTAGTGGGAATTTTCGTTATAGAACTTGGCTTGTATATTCCAACGATGGGCTTCCTCAAATGCCCTAGGTCTTCGTGAGCAAGCAAGTTGGATGCACACCCACTAGTTTCTTTTGTTGAGCTTTCATTCATATTTAGCTCTAGTGCATCCGTTGCGTGGCAATCCCTACTCACTCACATTGATATCTATTGATGGGCATCTCCATAGCCCGTTGATATGCCTAGTCGATGTGAGACTATCTCCCTCTTTTTGTCTTCTCCACAACCACCTCTATTCCACCCATAGTGTTATATCCATGGCTGACGCTCATGTATTGCGTGAAAGTTGAAAGGTTTGAAAAGATAGAGCATGAAAACAAATGCTTGGCTGAAATCGGGGTTGTGCATGACATGAATATTTGTGTGATAGGAAGGGAGTATAGCCAACACTATATGATTTTGTAGGGATAACTTTCTTTAGCCATAGTATTTTGAGAAGACGTCATTGCTTTGTTAGTATTTCTTGAAGTATTGTTATTTCTTATGTCAATATAGACTTTTATCTTGAATCTTTAAGATCTGAACATTCATGCCACAATTAAGAGAATTACATTGAAAAACTATATTGGTTAGCATTCCACACAAAAAATTCTTTCTTTATCATTTACCTACTCGAGGACGAGCAGGAATTAAGCTTGGGGATGCTTGATACGTCTCCAACGTATCTATAATTTTTTATTATTCCATGCTATTATTTATGAAGTCTTGGATGTTTAATGGGCTTTATCGTTCACTTTTATATCATTTTTGGGACTAACCTACTAACCCAAAGGCCCAGTCCAGATTGTTGTTTTCTGCCTATTCCAGGGTTTTGCAGAAAAGGAATATCAAATGGAGTCCAAATGGAATGAAACCTTCGCAGGAGATATTTTTGGAGGAAATCACGCGAGATAGACTTCGGGGCCAAGCCAGAGGATAGGGGGCCCACCCTCGAGGGTGGAGGGCGCGCCTGTAACGCCCCGGACACACCCGCCGGTGGTAGTTACTCCTGGCGGGATCTAGACGGGCCTCACATATCAATACTAGTCTTTTCTGCGCACTTTGTCCTCACTCGTGCGCACCCGGGAGCAACTTCCCGGTCGGTCACCCATCCTGAAACTACTCCAAGCTAAGCACGCTTAACTTTGGAGTTCTATCCGAATGGGCTCCCGGAAAAGAAGGAATTCCTTATTGATATGAGTAGTCTATCATCCCTAATAAGCCAGGCCATCACATACACCCTCACTCAGAGGAACCGACGTCCACGTCGGGCCACAGGAACGTTCCCTCTTGGCACAACCGTCTGTGCTTCCAGGACAGCACATGTGCCATGCCGTGTGCCACGATGGGTCACAAACGTCATGCACAACATGACTGCAAACTGTCCGCAAACATTCGTGTAACCGCGAGGGTCGGCTCTGATACCAACTTGTAACGCCCCGGACACACCCGCCAGTGGTCGTTACTCCTGGCGGGATCTAGACTGGCCTCACATATCAATACTAGTCTTTTCTGCGCACTTTGTCCTCACTCGTGCGCACCCGGGAGCAACTTCCCGGTCGGTCACCCATCCTGAAACTACTCCAAGCTAAGCACACTTAACTTTGGAGTTCTATCCGAATGGGCTCCCGGAAAAGAAGGAATTCCTTATTGATATGAGTAGTCTATCATCCCTAATAAGCCAGGCCATCACAGCGCCCCCCTTCCCAGGGCGCGCCCCCTGCCTCGAGGGCAACCCCTGGTGCCCCTCTTCTTCCTATATATACCTACGTACCCCAGAAACTCCGTACGCAGAGAGAAAACCCTAATTACACCGCCGTAGCTGCTGTTCCCGTGGAGATCCCATCTTGGAGCCTGCTCCGGGAGGGGGATCCATCACGGAGGCCTTCATCATCATCATCATCGCCCTCACCATGAGTTGTGAGTAGTTTATCACAGACCTTCGGGTCCATAGCTAGTATCTAGATGGCTTCTTCTCTCTCTCCGGATCTCAATACAAAGTTCTCCTTGGCCTTCGAGGAGATCTATTCGATGTAATCTCTTTTTGTGGTGTGTTTGTCGAGATCCGATGAATTGTGAGTTTATCATCAAGGTTATCTATGAAAGATATTTGGTTCTTCTCTGAACTTTTTATGTGTGCTCATAATATCCTTGCAAGTCTCTTCGAATTATTGGTTTGGTTTGTCCTACTAGATCTATAGTTCTTGCAATGGGAGAAGTGCTTGGCTTTCGGTTCAATCTTGCGTTGTCCTTTCCCAGTGACAGTAGGGGAAGCAAGGCACGTATTGTATTGTTGCCATCGAGGATAAAAAGATGGGGTTTTCATCATATTGCTTGAGTTTATCCCTCTACATCATGTCATCTTGCTTAAGGCGTTACTCTGTTCGTATGAACTCAATACACTAGATGCATGCTAGATAGCGGTCGATGTGTGGAGTAATAGTAGTAGATGCAGGCAGGAGTCGGTCTACTTGTCTCGGACGTGATGCCTATATACAATGATCATGCCTAGATAGTCTCATAATTATTCGCTTTTCTATCAATTGCTCGACAGTAATTTGTTTACCCGCCACAGAATATCGCTATCATGAGAGAAGCCACTAGAGAAAACAATGGCCCCCGGGTCCATCTCTATCATATTACTTTCCCGTCAATTTATATCTCCGTTGTTTATTTGCTGTTTTATTAAACCAAAAATACCAAAAATATAAACTATAATCTCAATCAGATCTCACTCTCGTAAGTGACCGTAAAGGGATTGACTGTTGGGGAACGTAGTAGAATTCAAAAAAATTCCTACGCTTCACCAAGATCAATCTAAGAAGTCGTCTAGCAACGAGCATAAAAGAGTGCATCTACATACCCTTTATAGATCGCGAGCGGAAGCGTTCAAGAGAACGTGGATGATGGAGTCGTACTCGTCGTGATCCCTATCGCCGATCCCAGCGCCGAACAGACGGCACCTCCGCATTCAACACACGTACGGTGCAGCGACGTCTCCTCCTTCTTGATCCAGCAAGGGGGGAGGAGAGGTTGATGGAGATCTAGCAGCACGACGGCGTGGTGGTGGATGCAACGGGAAAACTGCAGGGCTTCGCCAAGGACCTGCGGGAGGAGGGAGAGGTGTAACGGGGGGGG
>LR738710.1:381625784-381681487 GCA_902687465.1 Secale cereale | reverse complement strand
TCTCCCCCCCCCCCACTATATATAGGGGCCAGGGGGCGGCGGCCCTAGGAGATGGGATCTCCTAGAGGGGCAGCGGCCAGAGGGGGAGCCTTGCCCCCCAAGGCAAGGGGGGCGCCCCCCACCCCTAGGGTTTCCAACCCTAGGCGCAGGGGGGAGGCCCAAGGGGGTGCGCCAGCCCACTATGGGCTGCCCCCCTCCCCCTACGGCCCATGGGGCCCTCCGGGGTGGGTGGCCCCACCCGGTGGACCCCCGGGACCCTTCCGGTGGTCCCGGTACACTACCGGTGACCCCCGGAACTTTCCCGATGGCCGAAACTGGACTTCTTATATATCATTCTTTACCTCCGGACCATTCCGGGACTCCTCGTGACGTCCGGGATCTCATCCGGGACTCTGAACAACATTCGGGTTACCGTGTGCATATATCTCTACAACCCTAGCGTCACCGAATCTTAAGTGTGTAGACCCTACGGGTTTGGGAGACACGTAGACATGACCGAGACGACTCTCCGGTCAATAGCCAACAGCGGGATCTGGATACCCATGTTGGTTCCTACGTGTTCCTCGATGATCTCATCGGATGAACCATGATGTCAAGGATTCACTTAATCTCGTATGTTATTCCCTTTTTCCATCGGTATAGTACTTGCCCAAGATTCGATCGTCGGTATACCGATACCTTGTTCAATCTCGTCATGGCAAGTCTCTTTACTCGTTCCATAATCCATCATCCCGTGACTAACTCCTTAGTCACATTGAGCTCATTATGATGATGTCTTCCCAAGTGGGCCCAGAGATACCTCTCCGTCATACGGAGTGACAAATCCCAGTCTCGGTTCGTGCCAACTCAACAGACACTTTCGGAGATACCCGTTGCGTACCTTTATAGCCACCCAGTTACGTTGTGACGTTTGGCACACCCAAAGTATTCCTACGGTATCCGGGAGTTGCACAACCTCATGGTCTGAGGAACAAATACTTAACATTGGAAAAGCTTTAGCATTACGAACTACACGATCTTGTGCTAGGCTTAGGATTGGGTCTTGTCCATCACATCATTCTCCTAATGATGTGATCCCGTTATCAATGACATCCAATGTCCATGGCCAGGAAACCGTGAACATCTATTGATCAACGAGCTAGTAACTAGAGGCATACCAGGGACACGTTGTGGTCTATGTATTCACACATGTATCATTGTTTCCGTACAATACAATTCAAGCATGAATAACAGACAATTATCACGAACAAGGAAATATAATAATAACCCTTTTATTATTGCCTCTAGGGCATATTTCCAACAGTCTCCCACTTGCACTAGAAACAATAATCTAGTTACATTGTGATGAATCGAACACCCATAGAGTTCTGGTGTTGATCATGTTTTGCTCGTGGAAGAGGTTTAGTCAATGGATCTGCGACATTCAGATCCGTATGCACTTTACAAATATCTATGTCTCCATCTTGAACATAATTCCGGATGGAGTTGAAACAGCGCTTGATGTGCTTGGTCTTCTTGTGAAACCTGGGCTCCTTGGCAATGGCAATAGCTCCAGTGTTGTCACAGAAGAGAGTCATTGGGCTCGACGCGCTTGGAATGACTCCTAGGTCGGTGATGAACTCCTTCATCCAGACTCCTTCCTGTGCTGCTTCGCAAGCAGATATGTACTCCGCTTCACATGTAGAATGTGCCACGATGCTCTGCTTGCAACTGCACCAGCTGACTGCCCCTCCATTCAAAATATACACGTATCCGGTTTGTGACTTAGAGTCATCCAGATCTATGTCGAAGCTAGCATCGACGTAACCCTTTACGACGAGCTCTTCTTCACCTCCATAAACGAGAAACATATCCTTAGTACTTTTCAGGTACTTCAGGATGTTCTTGACCGTTGTCCAGTGTTCCATACCGAGATCACTTTGGTACCTCCCTACCAAACTAATGGCAAGGTTTACATCAGGTCTGGTACACAACATGGCATACATAATAGAACCTATGGGTGAGGCATAGGGGATGACACTCATCTTTTATCTATCTTCTGCCGTGGTCGGGGATTGAGCCGTGCTCAATCTCATACCTTGCAATACAGGCAAGAACCCTTTCTTGGACTGATCCATATTGAACTTCTTCAATATCTTGTCAAGGTATGTGCTTTTTGAAAGACCAATGAGGCATCTCGATCTATCTCTATAGATCTTGATGCCTAATATATAAGCAGCTTCTCCAAGGTCCTTCATTGAAAAACTCTTATTCAAGTAGGCCTTTATGCTCTCCAAGAATTCTATATAATTTCCCATCAGCAGTATGTCATCCACATAATATGAGAAATGCTACAGAGCTCCCACTCACTTTCTTGTAAATACAGGCTTCTCCCCAAGTCTGTATAAACCCAAACGCTTTGATCACATCATTAAAGCGAATATTCCAACTCCGAGATGCTTGCACCAGCCCGTAGATCGAGCGCTGGAGCTTGCAGACCTTGTTAGCATTTTCAGGATCGAAAAAACCTTCCGGCTGCATCATATACATCTCTTCCTTGAGGAAGCCATTAAGGAATGCCGTTTTGACATCCATTTGCCATATCTCATAATCATAGAATGCGGCAATTGCTAACATGATTCGGACAGACTTCAGCATCACTACGGGAGAGAAAGTCTCATCGTAGTCAATCCCTTGAACTTGTCGATAACCTTTAGCGACAAGCCAAGCCTTATAGATGGTCACATTACCATCCACGTCAGTCTTCTTTTTAAATATCCATTTATTTTCTATGGCGTGCCGATCATCGGGCAACTCCACCAAAGTCCACACTTTGTTTTCATACATTGATCCTATCTCGGATTTCATGGCTTCAAGCCATTCGTTGGAATCCGGGCCCGCCATCGCTTCTTCATAGTTCGAAGGTTCACCGTTGTCTAACAACATGATTTCCATGACAGGGTTGTCGTACCACTCTGGTGCGGAATGTGTCCTTGTGGACCTTCAAAGTTCAGTAGTAACTTGATCTGAATCTTCATGATCATCATCATTAACTTCCTCCCCTGTCGGTGCAGGCACCTCATGAACAATTTCCTGCGCTGCGCTACTTTCCGGTTCGGGAGAGGTGACTGTCACCTCATCAAGTTCTACTTTCCTCCCACTCACTTCTTTCGAGAGAAACTCTTTCTCCAGAAAGGATCCATTCTTGGCAACAAAGACCTTGCCTTCGGATCTGAGGTAGAAGGTGTACCCAATCGTTTCCTTTGGGTATCCTATGAAGATGCATTTTTCCGATTTGGGTTCGAGCTTTTCAGGTTAAAGTTTCTTGACATAAGCATCGCAACCCCAAACTTTCAGAAACGACAGCTTAGGTTTCTTGCCAAACCAAAGTTCATATGGTGTCGTCTCAACGGATTTTGACGGAGCCCTATTTAAAGTGAATGCGGCAGTCTCTAAAGCATAACCCCAAAAAGTTAGCGGTAAGTTGGTGAGAGACATCATAGATCGCACCATGTCCAACAGAGTACGATTTCGACGTTCGGACATACCATTACGCTGAGGTGTTCCGGGCGGTGTCAATTGTGAAACAATTCCACAGTTCCTTAGGTGTGTGCCAAATTCATGACTAAAATATTCACCCCCACGATCCGATCGTAAGAACTTTATTTTTCTGTCACGTTGATTCTCAACCTCATTCTGAAATTCCTTGAACTTTTCAAAGGTCTCAGACTTGTGTTTCTTTAAGTAGACATACCCATATCTACTTAAGTGATCTGTGAGGGTGAGAACATAACGATAGCCTCCGCGAGCTTCAACACTCATTGGGCCACACACATCGGTATGTATGATTTCCAATAAGTTGGTCTCTCGCTCCATTGTTCCGGAGAACGGAGTCTTGGTCATCTTTCCTAAGAGGCATGGTTCGCACGTGTCAAATGATTCATAATCAAGAGACTCTAGAAGTCCATTTGCATGGAGCTTCTTCATACGTTTGACACCTATATGACCAAGGCGACAATGCCACAAGTATGTGGGACTATCATTATCAACTTTACATCCTTTGGCATTCACACTATGAATCTGTGTAACATCACGTTCGAGATTCATCAAAAATAAACCATTGACCAGCGGGGCATGACCATAAAACATATCTCTCATATAAATGGAACAACCATTATTTTCGGATTTAAATGAGTAGCCATCTCGCATCAAACGAGATCCAGATACAATGTTCATGCTCAAAGCTGGTACTAAATAACAATTATTAAGGTTTAAAACTAATCCCGAGGGTAGATGTAGAGGCAGCGTGCCGACGGCGATCACATCGACCTTGGAACCATTCCCGACGCGCATCGTCACCTCGTCCTTCGCTAGTCTCCGCTTATTCTGCAGCTCCTTTGATGTTGTCGGCCTTCTTATCTGCTAAGTGTTTGGGACAGTTCCGCTTCCAGTGACCCGTTCCCTTGCAATAAAAGCACTCAGTCTCAGGCTTGGGTCCATTCTTTGGCTTCTTCCCGGCAACTGGCTTACCGGGCGCGGCAACTCCTTTGTCGTCCTTCTTGAAGTTCTTCTTACCCTTGCCTTTCTTGAACTTAGTGGTTTTATTCACCATCAAGACTTGATGCTCTTTCTTGATCTCCAGTTTAAGGGCATATTTAGCCCGATGGTGTTTTGGTGATTGATGACAATGCTTTTGCGGACTAATCATGCGTTCTAAGCTCTTTCAGATATATCTCACCTAGGCACAAGACAATTATATGCCCCTCGAAATCTACGGAAGACGGTGTTTCCTTTTGCTTATTTTTCGGTGGATCTGAGTAATAGGAAAGCTGTACTATTAAGAGGGGATCTGCTTTGGTAAGGTTTGGGTCGAATCAACACGTACACTTCCTTGTCGCACCCACCATACCTTCCTGCCTCAATGGAGTACTACATTCCCCCCCTTCTCTGGTTATCCTGGCCCGAGCGGTAGTACCACGGGCCTCAGCGGTAGTACCGCCTGAGTGCCTTAAGCGGTAGTACTGCTCCACTAAGCGGTAGTACCGCTTGTTGCACTCTGCGGCAGTACCGTGATACGTCCAAAACGTATCTATAATTTCTGCTTGCTCCATGCCTCTTTTGTGTGATATTGCTATGATATTTATGCACTTCCATACACTTTTGATCATATTTGGACTAACCTATTAACTCAGTGCACCACAGTGCCAGTTCCTGTTTTCTGCTGTTTTTCTATTTCAGGTTTCCCCCATATTAAAAGTGCTCCAAAAATCCCGGGAAAAATACAGGAAAAATCAGCGTACAGGAAGCTTCGAGAAAAACCAAAGCAGGGCCAGAGGGGAGCCTGGGGTGGCCCAGGCGGCCACCCGGCGCGGCCCCACCCCTGGCCGCGCCAGGGGGGCGCCTGGGGCCCCGGCTCCGCCTCTGGTGACCCCCCCTTCGCATATATATTAATCGTGTCCTGAAACCCTCGAGGACGGAACCCTTTTTCGCGATCTCGCCTCTGTTCCGCCGCCGCCGCGCTTCCAAGATCGGGAGCATGAGGAGAACTCTTCCCGGCACCCTGCCGGAGGGGAGAACCACCACCGGGAGCTTCTCCACCACCATGGACGCTTCCCGGATGAGTCGTGAGTAGTCCACCATGGACCATGGGTCCATGATCAGTAGCTATGTGATGTTCTCCTCCCCTCTTTGTTCTTCATGGTTTAGACCTCGTGAGCTGCCCTACATGATCGAGGCACATATGTAATCTTTATGCTGTTGCTCTGCTGAGTTTGCTGCGATCCGATGGATTATGAGATTATGTTCAGATTGTGTGTGAGTAATATATTTGATTCACCTCTTTTATATTTATGTTCTTGAGTAATTCTTGCATGTTCTCCGTTGCTGTTTATTGCTTTGGCCGAGTAGTAGATAGTAACTCCAAGAGGGAGCGTTATGCTTGATTGTGGGTTCATGCCCCTTGATGACTAGCTTGAGTGATAGAAACATGAGTCTAGGGGATGTGTTGTTGCCACAAGGGGGAAAACAACGGTGCTTGTACTTGCGGGTGCAAGGATTGTTTACTTTACGCAAAGTTCTTTTAATGCAGTTGTCTGTTGCTTTGAGTTTACACTTTGGGTGGGATTCGCAACTTAATACCAGCGAGATGTTCTGGATAGATATCTCAAGGTGGATGATTAGTAGTAGATGCAGATGGATTTCGGTCTACTTGCCTTGGCGTACCGCCCATGCTTTTGAGCCTCTACCTTTCCTTGCAGCATAGTTAGCATTGGTTTGCGCACATAATCCTGTCAATTGCCCAGCTGTAATTTGTTTACCTCACTTTGCTGTTTTATCGTCTTTTGGGAGAGAGACATCACTAGTGAACATCATGGGACCCCGGTCCATATTACCACCACTGATCACACCCGCTATTTACTTCCTGTCTTTATTTCCTAGTTGCAGTCATACCTATCACTATTATCTCTTGTGTTTTATCCTTTGTAAACGACAAGGCCGGAGGGATTGACAACCTCTTTGTACTCGTTGGGAGCAAAGTTATTTGTATCTGTGTGCAGGTCCTGTCAACCGCTAAGTTTCTGGAGCCATTGACACCTTCTTGTTGACCCTCGGAGTCTCACGGGATTCGATCCTTGGTACCTTTGCCAAGGGAAACTTGCTGCTACGCTACATCTCAAACCTTCCACTTGGGGTAACCAACGAGGGGCGAGAAGCCATCAAGCAAAGTTTCTAGCGCCGTTGCCGGGGACTCCACTCTTCAAGATAGGGGAGTTGCATGCTATCTTTTATCTTTGCTTTATAATCTTGTTAGTTTACCTTGCAATTTTTGCTTTAGTGTCCTCTATCAAAAATCACAAAAAAATTATTTGCTTTTCTGTTAGCAGTCCTTTCTGTTTAGTCAAGCATGTTAGGACTTGGTACTTTGAGGGAATCAGAAGTTCTAGATTTCCATCAAAGGGATGGAGAAAATATGAAGAAGGCATGGGACAGAATTTCCGATGCACATAGGAGAATTATGCCTTGGATACCTATAAAAATTGTGCTTAGAAATTTTTACCATGGTCTTTTTAAATGGTGTAAACACTCTCTTGATATTATAGCTGAAGGAGATTTCCTAGAGTGTGATGAAGCTAGAGCTCTTGAAATTATACATGGTCTTTTACTCTATCTAGTTACTTTGTTTATGATCATAGTTTTGATACTGTCATAGATAGACTTGCTACTATTGAAAAGAGAATGGATGCTCTAGACTTGATGAAGGTAGAGAAACCCAAACCCAATAAGAGAGATATTTATGAAATAGACAATGATTGGGAGCCTTTTGTTAGGATTAGCATCTCTAATCAAGACTTCCTTGCTTATTGTGATATTGGATCTATGGTTTCTACTATGCCAAAAATTGTTCATGATTCTTTAAGATTTAACATGGACAGTTTATCATCCTATCATGAACATGCTAATGGAGATATTTCTGAGATCCAGGGAAGAATAAAAGACGTGCCAGTTACATTCCTTAAAGGGGTTGCAATGGTTGATTTCTTCATCATGAAGCCAAACCAAGGAAATATAGTGCTCGGGAGGGACTTCCTCCGAGCCGTAAAAGGCTTCATCGATATAGGTAAGGGACAAATCCGCCTACACGGGAAGGCAAAAGGTACGTACCCCTTTCCTAGAAGGAACAAGGGTGAAATTGTTGAGGAACCATTTGAAGCAATTTATAACTCCGATTATTATGATGACTTTTGATTCCACCTTTTTGCATCATGCCTAGCTTAAAGGCATAAAAGAAAGCGCTTTTGGGAGGCAGCTCACAACGAATTAGGTTTTATTTTGCTTTTGTTGTGTCTTGATGTTTGTTACTACAGTAGCATCATCGTTGTATCTTTTCTTTTCAGCTTTGTGCCAAGTTTAGCCTCCGATTGCAAGAAAGTTCAAAAGTTGTGACGTGCTGTCCAGAAAACAGATTCTGTCCTTGGACAGAAAAATTCTTATAAAATCACCAGATCATCTTTTTGATCTGATTTGTTTTGACAGCGTGCTCTATACAATTGGCTTTCGGGCGTCTGTTCTGAGTTTTTTTATTTGAGTTGCATAAGTGCCCCGAAAAAATCATTTACTACCTGCTGGTCTGTTTTTCACAGATTCTGTCCTGTTTTGCCTTTTCTTCATTTTGCAAACCTTGAGCTTGCTTTTTCTTTGCAAAAACCTTTTGGCAATCTTGAGAAACAGTAGCTTTTCAAGATTATCTTTATTTCCAGTAGGGAAAAGTTATTTTATTGTGGGTACTAACCTCGCTAATCAGATTATGATGAGTTATGTATGAAGGGATTTTTCAAGTGTGCGAGGGAAGATGATAAAAGAAGATTCAGGAGGGTCAAACACTCAAGCTTGGGGATGCCCCCATGCACCCCCAAGAAATATTCAAGAAGACTCAAGCGTCTAAGCTTGGGGATGCCCCCATGCATCCCCTTCTCCATCAACAATCATCAGTTCGTCTTTCGTTCCACTATAATTATCACTTCACGTATTATGTGCTATGCTTAGAGCGTCTCGCTCTTAGTTTCCTTTTTAGTTTTCTTTAGCTTTGCTTGCTGTTCATAACAAGTTAGAACCCAACTTTCTTTGTGTGGGAGAGAAACACGCTCTACTTCAACCTAGAACACAACATAGGATTTTCATGCTTATCTTTGATGTGTGTGTTCTTTGTCTTTCCATACCTGCTGTCATGTTTAGCTCTTAGTTTTCATGCTTTTCTTTTTAAAGAGCTTTTGTTTAGTTGGTTGCTGAACTCTCTTGAGTTTTCATGTTTATCTTGTTAAGAGAGTTTTGCCTGTTGCACTGAGTTGTGTGTCTTAACTTAAAGTAGGTAATTGAGGTTGCTATTTAATTTTAGTAGTAACTTGCAATAGTTTTGAGGTATTGTCATGAGTAATGTCTGAACTTTTGGTGTCAAGAGCTTTAGCCTATTAGTGATAGATGTCGTATTTTGGGAAATCCGTGTTTATTTTCGAAAACCTACAAATAGTTGAGAACTTTAGCTACTAAATGGATCACTAATCTTTGGAGGGATAGAATATTAGAGTACACTCACGTACCATGAGTCGAGGATGCGCAAGGATAACCAAACCCCCATACACTCCTCCTCGGGGTACTTGTCTCTTTGTGAACCTCCTAATTAGATTGAGAGTTACCGATAATAAGTGCATGAGTTCTTCGGACTAATGTGAGTATTCGAAAGTTGACACTTCCACCTAGCCATATTTTTCTAGCCTCTTCGGTACCGTGCATTGCCCTTTCTCACCTCGAGAGTTGGCGCATACTTCACCGGTGCATCCAAATCCTTAGCACGATACGCTCTATCATCATAAGCCTCATTATATCCTTCCTCAAAACAGCCACCATACCTACCTATCAAGGCATTTCCATAGCCTTTCCGAGATACATTGCCATGCAACATCCATCTTCTCATGACTTGATCTTCATGTCATACATGCTTTTTGCTTGATCGATGAGCCGCATGCTAGTTGGGCCTTGCCCTAATCATTGCTACATGACGCGCTAGTATCATTGCATATCCTGCTACACTGGCAGAGGCATACATTTGCATACATCATGATAGTTTCATTTTCTTTATGTTGGGTACTTTTGTAAAGTGTGAAAGATCTTCTATACTTCTTGTAATTTGTAGAGTGTTGCCCCTAAAGTGAGGAAAAGATCCCAAAGAGGACAAAATCAAAAGATCCCAAAGAGGACAAATGAGAGTTAAATAGAAAGAGCCATTGAGGCCACAAAAAATTAAAAAAAATAGAAAAAGGAGAAAAAGAAATAAAAAGAGAGAAGGGGGCACACTACTATTTCCTTTTGAGAGATCCACACTCGTACTCCATCTTATACCTTGTACTCCATAGAGATTATCATTCATGCATATAGCTATGTGGGGACATTCACACTATAGAACTTGGCTTGTATATTCCAATGATGAGCCTCCTCAAAAGAGCTCTAGGTCTTCTTGAGCAAGCAAGTTGGATGCACCCCCACTAGTTCCATTGGAGAGCTTACCTTAGCTCATATGTGCATCCGTTGCATGGCAATCCCTACTCCTCACATCATATCTATCATTTGGCTTTCTCTTGCCGATGATTGTCCTCATTGATGTGAGCCTTTCACACCTTTTTTGTCTTCCCCCTTCATCATTTTTCTCTCTTTGCCATCCTAAGTGTCAACTTTCTTGCTTACGCTCATCCATTGCATGAGTGCTCAAAATATCGAAAGGGAGTGGATCATTTTGACTTGTACCTAGCTGACGGTCTGGGGATGAGTCAAGATAAGATTCCAAAGAAGACCAAGTGTGAAACTTTAGTAGATTAAGTTCTCAACAATACAAAAACTATGTTTTACTCTCTCATATATCCCTATCCCCTTTCTTGCACGCAAACACCATTTGGAGACATTCGAGTCACGGACAGCGAGAGCTCTTGCACCTTTATGTTCTTATGTTGCTTGTTACAATGCTAATATAGACTCTTGCTTGTTATCACTTGAATTGAACTACATGCCTTGATTGCTTTACTTAAAAAGTTCTTATATGGTTGATAGCATGTCACCACAGAAATTATGCTTGTTATCATTTACCTACTCGAGGACGAGCAGGAATTAAGCTTGGGGATGTTGATACGTCCAAAACGTATCTATAATTTCTGCTTGCTCCATGCCTCTTTTGTGTGATATTGCTATGATATTTATGAACTTCCATACACTTTTGATCATATTTGGACTAACCTATTAACTCAGTGCACCACAGTGCCAGTTCCTGTTTTCTGCTGTTTTTCTATTTCAGGTTTCCCCCATATTAAAAGTGCTCCAAAAATCCCGGGAAAAATACAGGAAAAATCAGCGTACAGGAAGCTTCGAGAAAAACCAAAGCAGGGCCAGAGGGGAGCCTGGGGTGGCCCAGGCGGCCACCCGGCACGGCCCCACCCCTGGCCGCGCCAGGGGGGCGCCTGGGGCCCTGGCTCCGCCTCTGGTGACCCCCCTTCGCATATATATTCCTTGCGTCCCGAAACCCTCGAGGACGGAACCCTTTTTCGCGATCTCGCCTCTGTTCCGCCGCCGCCGCGCTTCCAAGATCGGGAGCATCAGGAGAACTCTTCCCGGCACCCTGCCAGAGGGGAGAACCACCATCGGGAGCTTCTCCACCACCATGGACACTTCCCGGATAAGTCGTGAGTAGTCCACCTTGGACCATGGGTCCATGATCAGTAGCTATGTGATGTTCTCCTCCCCTCTTTGTTCTTCATGGTTTAGACCTCGTGAGCTGCCCTACATGATCGAGGCACATATGTAATCTTTATGCTGTTGCTCTGCTGAGTTTGGTGGGATCCGATGGATTATGAGATTATGTTCAGATTGTGTGTGAGTAATATATTTGATTCACCTCTTTTATATTTATGTTCTTGAGTAATTCTTGCATGTTCTCCGTTGCTGTTTATTGCTTTGGCCGAGTAGTAGATAGTAACTCCAAGAGGGAGCGTTATGCTTGATTGTGGGTTCATGCCCCTTGATGACTAGCTTGAGTGACAGAAACATGAGTCTAGGGGATGTGATGTTGCCACAAGGGGGAAAACAACGGTGCTTGTACTTGCGGGTGCAAGGATTGTTTACTTTACGCAAAGTTCTATTAATGCAGTTGTCTGTTGCTTTGAGTTTACACTTTGGGTGGGATTCGCAACTTAATACCAGCGAGATGTTCTGGATAGATATCTCAAGGCGGATGATTAGTAGTAGATGCAGAAGGATTTCGGTCTACTTGCCTTGGCGTACCGCCTATGCTTTTGAGCCTCTACCTTTCCTTGCAGCATAGTTAGCATTGGTTAGCGCACATAATCCTGTCAATTGCCCAGCTGTAATTTGTTTACCTCGCTTTGCTGTTTTATCGTCTTTTGGGAGAGAGACATCACTAGTGAACATCATGGGACCCCGGTCCATATTACCACCACTGATCACACCCGCTATTTACTTCCTGTCTTTATTTCCTAGTTGCGGTCATACCTATCACTATTATCTCTTGTGTTTGATCCTTTGTAAACGACAAGGCCGGAGGGATTGACAACCTCTCTGTACTCGTTGGGAGCAAAGTTATTTGTATCTGTGTGCAGGTCCTGTCAACCGCTAAGTTTCTGGCACCGTTGACACCTTCTTGTCGACCCTCGGAGTCTCACTGGATTCGATCCTTGGTACCTTTGCCAAGGGAAACTTGCTGCTACGCTACATCTCAAACCTTCCACTTGGGGTAACCAACGAGGGGCGAGAAGCCATCATACCGCTGCTGCTCCGTTTTACTATCGCCTCGACTCGAGAGCGCTTTTTCTCGTGTCGGGTTTTTCGGCACTAGGAGCGGTAGTAGTGGCGGTAGTACCACTCCCCAGCGGTAGTACCGCCCTGCGACCGCGGTAGTACCGCTTTGGGTCCCAGCCCACCTGCGCGGCAGTACCGCTGAAGGGAAACGGTAGTACCGCTTGATAAGCAGTAGTACCGCTCACTCAAGCGGTAGTAACGCTCTGTGCGGGGCTGAGTGAGGGGTAACGGTTGGATTGTCCCCCCCCCCCACTATATAAAGGCATCTTCTTCCTCCTTGTTGACCTACCTCTTCCCCCAAATACTCCATTGTTGCTCCAAGCTCCATTTTCGCCCGATCTCTCTCCCTAGCCAATCAAACTTGTTGATTTAATCGGGATTGCTTGAGAAGGCATCGATCTACACTTCCACCAAGAGATATTTGATTCCCCCCACTAATCCCTAGCGGATCTTGTTACTCTTGGGTGTTTGAGCACCCTAGACGGTTGAGGTCACCTCGAAGCCATATTCCATTGTGGTGAAGCTTCGTGGTGTCGTTGGGAGCCTCCAATTCGGTTGTCGAGATAGCCCCAACCTTGTTTGTAAAGGTTTGGTTGCCGCCTTCAAGGGAACCACTAGTGGAATCACGGCACCTTGCATTGTGTGAGGGCGTGAGGAGAATACGGTGGCCCTAGTGGCTTCTTGGGGAGCATTGTGCCTCCACACCGCTCCAACGGAGACGTACTTCCCCTCAAAGGGAAGGAACTTCGGCAACACATCCTCGTCTTCACCAGTTCCACTTGTGGTTATTTCTTCCCTTTACTTGTGCAAGCTTTACTTGTTTATCTTATATAGCTTGCTTGTGAGGTTGTTATCTTTACTTCCAATTAGTTGTCATCTTAGTAGCATACCTAGACAACTTACTTTGACGCTTAATTTGAAGTGGTTAAGAAAAGCTAAAAATTGTTAGTTGCCTATTCACCCCCCCCCCCTCTAGTCAACCATATCGATCCTTTCAATTGGTATCAGAGCCTCGTCTCTTTTTAAGGACTTTACCGTCCAAAGAGTATGGGTGACAACGTATTCGAGACGGAGGGACATTCCGGTGGAACTCCGTCCTTGCCTATGTCTGATGGGGGAGCGTCTGTCTCTCGTGAGGAGTTCAATGTGGCTATGACCACATTGAAAGAATCACTAGCGACCGAGGTCAAAGGCATGGTTAAAGATTTGCTTGAGGGGCTTAAATTATCCACCACACCGTTGGAAGTGGTTCGTCCCGCTACCAACGTGTCGGAGGCTACTCCCGACAAAGGAGAAGCTAGTAGTGAACAAGCCCCGGTTACTAAGAATAGGAGTGGGATCTTTGCCCACTCCGCTCCTCCTACTCACTATGGAGGACCCGTTCCCACACCGCATTTAAATTCTGTTGGGCCCCCTCCTAAGTTTATACAAAATTCTGATGTTGCTACTTGGATGTTTTGCTTCAAACGTCATTTAAATCATTGCTCTACTAATCTTTGGAGAATCATTGAGCAAGGTTTTTATCCACGTGATCCCGACAACATGACTCAGAGAGAAACTACGGATCATCAATTCAACGAGTCCGTTCTTTGCATACTTCAAGATGCTATCCCTCCCGAAGACATTGCACATCTTCGACCCTTCATTGTGGCCAAGGAAGCTTGGGAGCATGTTGGCACTATGTACAAGGGGAGCGCTAGCATTCAATGCTCAAACTATGAAGTTGTGCAAGATGAAGCCGATGAGTTTGCTATGATCGAAGAAGAATATCCTCGTGAACTTTATCGGAGACTAACCACTCTTGCGGTCTCTTTTCGAGATCATGGGAGTAAGGACACAGATGACAATTGAATCAAGCGCAAGTTTCTCAAGGCCATGATGCCCTACCATAAGGCCATGTCCTCTGTCATCCGTCAAAGACCGGACTTCCACCACTTGTCATCAAATGAAGTGTTGGATGAGTTCGTTGCCATTAGGATCTTGGACAAGACCGCCGACAATGCGGTTTTAAGAGCTCAATGATCAAAGAAGCCTATCCTTGCCTTGAAGTCCAAGGCTTGTGCGGAAGAAGAGGAGGAGGAGGATGATGATGAAAGTTGCCCCGAGGACACCAAATATGCCTATCATGAGCACATGGCGCTTGCTTCACGACAATTTTGGGGCAACAAGAAGAACACGAGGCCCAACTTCAACAAGAACAACTCAAGTGGAAACAAGGGCAAGCAACGAGTAAGGACATGCTTCAACTATGGAAATGTAATCCACTTCGTTGCGGATTGCCCATATGAGAAAAGAGATGATTTTGGAGGCAAACTTATCCGGAAGGACAAGGCCAAGTCTTATCCCAACAAGAAAAACTTTAACAAGAAGACTCCTCCCAAAGGGTTGGTGGCCCAAGAAGAATATGTTGAGGATGATGATAATGATGAAGATGATGAGATGGTCAAAATGGCCACAATTGCTATTGCTACTACTCCACGCACGTCTCTCTTCGACTCTCCAAATGAGAACATCACCGCCAAGTGTCTCATGGCTAAGGCCACCAACAAGGTAACTCCAAACATTAACACTACCATCATCTCTAATCCTTTCATTAACGGATTGTATTGATGAGAGTGAGGGAGCCAAGGAGGAAGAGAATGAGTTTGAGTTGTTTATGAGCAAAATCAAGGGCAAACCCAAGAAGCATTTTGTTGCTCTCTTGGAACAACTCGGTGAGGCCAATGACATGATCGAGGCTCACGAGGAGACCATTGCTAAAATGGAAGGTCATAGTCGAGACTATGCCGATGAAATATCGGATCTCTCTAATGCTCTAGAGGAAGAGCGTGGTCTTCGTTTTAGCTCTTGAGGAGTCACACAACGATGATCATGCTAAATTAAAGAAAGATCTCAATCATGCTTTAGTTGTCTCTCGTATGCTTAACTCCGAGAAGGCAAAACTTGGGGTTGACCATGATAAACTCAAGGAGGAGTTTGCTACACTTGACAAGGTTCACAAGGCCTTGAAAGGTATGCATGCTTCTCTCAAGGAGTCTCATGATCAACTCCAAGTTTCGCTAACCAAGGAAAAGGCCATATTTCCTCGCATGGTGTTGATTGATAATACAAATGCTACTAACCCATGTTGCGAGCATGTGCATCTTGTTGAACAAAATGCCAAGTTGAAGAAGCAACTTGAAAAAGGCCTTGTGACATGCATACAAGGTGAGAAGAACCTCAACAACCTTTTGAGCAATCAAAAGGAGGTTGTGGCAAAGGAAGGAATTGGGTTTGCTCCTAAGCCCAAGAAGAAGAAGAAAGACAAGACCAAGCTACCTCCCCCTCTCTGACAGACCTTTGTGAAAGAGGGAGAGGGCGCCTCTAAGAAGAAGAACAATGTGAAGGGTGGTGGTGTCAAGAAAAACCCCACCATACCAGCAAACATGGCCGGCGACTTTAATCCTTCATATGTTTTATGTCGTGCTAGTGATGGTCATGTTTTCTCTAAATTTGTTGGTACTTCTTATGAGTACATTGAATGGTCTATTTGGGTTCCTAAGACCCTTGTTACTAACCTCAAAGGACCCATTACCAAATGGGTACCTAAATCCAAGCATTGATCTCTTGTAGGAGTTTGCTTCCGGTGGGGGATCATGGTTGCTCGATAGTGGAGCCACAAATCATATGACCGGAAGCAAAGACTTGATGGTTGTCGGTGTACAAAAAGAGGGATACACTTTTTGTACCCCTATGACTGTGCACAGGCAGTCTGAGCCACGGGCACCACCACACCAAGCACGGCAAGGGATGTGAGCCAGGGTAAGATCGAAGCTTGATGGAGACTCGAGCAACGCCAAGGACAAGACCACAAAGAGCAAAGGGACGAAGCGGCTTCCCCCGGAAAGGTCCTTGCCGGGAGCCGGCTCTAGCAGCCCCGGCAAGACCCTTGCCGTGGCAGCTCGCCCTGCGCCTACAGAGCGGATCACCCTTGAGTCCACCGCCCCCATGGGGCGAGGATTCGGGAGATATCCCCGTGGTGGCATGCAGATCTTCGTGAAGACATCCAAGATCAGATACAAGTTGAGAAGACGACGACCCTTGGCGGGACCCCAGCCAAGGAGAACTACAAGGCCCCCGGCAAGCACCTTGCCGGGGATGACAGCAGGCGCCACGGCAGGACCCTTGCCGGAACCCCGGCAAGGCCCTTGCCGAGGACGCCCGCAGGGCCACCGTCAGGCCCGCACCAACCAGTTTTCCACCGACCCACCCAGCTGTCGACCCGACCAGCTGGACAAGCTCCTGTGTGGCCCCGCAGATCTTCGTGGAGACCCGCCGTTGTGCCACCTCAGCTGCCTGCCTGCCTACATGGCACCTTAGGCACCGCTAGCCAGGGCGTGTGTCAACACGAGGAGGAGCGGCGACGGACAAGACGGACGTCTCCCCCCTTCCCCGATAAAGCAAGGACACCTAAGCTAAGCGCATTAAATGTGCCTTGTCCTGTAATGCAAGGGATAACCTCGCATCACTGTACCCTTTCCACCTCCTGTGTGCCACTGTGGCGACCCCTTTTCCCTATAAAAGGAGGCCGAGGCGACCAGGAGGAGGATTCGGCTTTTTAGAACTCCTCACGACTCTTTTGGAGCTCCTCACTAGCTGAAGAACACAGACATATAATCCACCAAAGCAGGAGTAGGGTTTAACGCATCTTTGCGGCCCGAACCTGGGTAAAGGAACCGTGTCCTGACTATTAGATCCGCTCTTCTCTCAACCCCGCGCCCCGCAACCGTAGTAGGGATTCTTGTGATCCCATAGGTGTCGATCCAAATACACCGACATCTTTGGCGCGCCAGGTAGGGGGCGCAGCTGTGAGAATCGGCTTTGGCAGTCAGTTCGACGCTTCTTCATCGTCATGGCGCCCAAGAAGAAGACGACGGTGGCGGTTGGCCAGTCGAAAGCCGACAGCCCGTCCCGACGCGTGCGAGCAGCGGACCGGTCGCGGAAAGAACCCGGGGCGCTGCTCGCGAACACCAAAGCCATCCTAGCAGCCGGAGTTTGGGAGGTGGTAATGCTTGTGCGCTTGGTAACGGGCCACACACCGCCATTTCCAAAGATGGAGCCCGGCCCTCCACGGGTGGCGCGGGGCCTTCCAAGGTCGCGGCCGCATCGCCCGAAGGCGACGCAAGGGCCTCCAAAACTCAGACACCGGCGCCAACAGCACGCTCTTCTCAAGCAGCGCGTGACGAACGGCGTTGTCACCCCGAAGATCCCGGACGTCGGCATGGGAAGGGCCTCGAGCGCCACTCCCGGGACGTAGAAGACCTGCCCGCCCGCCGAAGCGCTGGTGGAGACGATAGGCGGCCGCGGGATCGTGATGGAGCTCCCCCTGACACGGTCAGGGGTCGAAGCGCATCACCGTCCGTGCAGGTTTCGCTACCGTTAACACCGGCCGAAGCTTTGGCGCGCGTGCAGTTGCTCCTCGACTTTCCTCCCGTTATGGGGAAACTCGACGAATGGAGAGCCACCATCTGAAGCCTTGTCACGGTCGCCAACAAGGATGATCTAAATCCGGTGGAGCTCCCAGGTCGACGCTCCGATGGAGTCCCACGCACGGGCGGCGGGAGAGCCGGCAGTGCCGTGGCTACAGTGTATTCGCCTCCTCCTTGCCCGGTGCCGCGTGCGTCGACTAGTCGAGAGGTCGCCGGCGACGCCATCTCCATAGCGTCGTCCGACCCGCGGACCCGCGGCGACCAGCGTCAAGTTCTTCTGGAGCGAGCTCATGAAGACGCTCGAACCACCATCGAGCGCCGGCGCGGAACGCGCCACCAGTCGGACAGGCGAGCAGGACCTGTTGCAGACCGCCCGACACCGGACAGCCCTGGGGGTCTACCTTACGAGGTAGGCTGTCCAGCTTTCACCCGTGAGCTGTGGCAGTTCCAGTGGCCCTCTCACCGCACATTCAAACCCGACGTTGGCGAGAAGTACAACGGCAAGACCCACCCGCCGGAGTTCCTCAGCATCTACACCATCGCGATGCAAGCTGCCGGGGCCCGCGACGATAAGGTGCTTGCGAATTACTTTCCGTTGGCTCTTAAACCTAACGCCATGTCGTGGTTGATGCACTTGCCAGTAGACTCTATTTCTTCCTGGTCCGACTTGTGCCATGAGTTTGTTGGCGCCTTTACCGGAGGCCACCAAGCCCATGGCCAAGCGAGTTGTCGCACCCTGATTTTCATATCACATTGCTTAAGCTAATTTTCATGTTAAAAATGTGGATTTGCAAAAACTTTTGAGTGTTTTTGACTTTGCTTGATTTGACTTTTGTCTGTTGTTTGCTAGTGCTCTAAAAATCAAATAAATTCTCCAACTCTTATACTTCATCTCCTTGACCCAAAACCTTTTCCCAATGATCATGCCATGTGTATAGACCAGTATAGAATTTTCTTATAAAAATATTTTGGCCAAATGGTATTTTCAAAAATTAGTTTTCCAAAAACCCCTGAATTGAGGTTTGCACTGCAAGTACCTTATTTAGGGTGTGAAAAATCTATCAAAAAGTATATTTGAATCCTATTAGATATAGGACTCCCAGAAACCACAAAAGTATAATTTTAAAAGCTATTTTTATATTTTATTTAAAAGCTTTTTCTTAAGGCCAGAAATGGTCTTTAATAGGTAAAAAATTATTTAAACATTTCAAAAATATTTGCCAAAATTCAGGGAGACTCATAGGACATATATTGTCCATATATAAGAGTTTCAACACATGGTCATGTTCAAAATATTGGACAAATCCTTCCAAAACCCTTTCTGGATATTTCAAGCTTTTGAAATATTTACAAAGGGAATATTCTCCAAAAATTCCAGGGAAATTCTATCATGTCATATATGACATATTTGATGATCTTGAAAAGCCTCATGCCTTGAAGATCAAGGAAACATCCTTAAACCCCTTCAAAACCATTCTGTCCATATTTGAAGTTGGAGCAACTTTACATTGCCAAACTTTTCCAAATGCTTCCAAACTTGGTGCACATGCTAGAATGGCCTAATAAGGCATCTAGACCAAATGGCACAAGATTTGGAAAAGAGCAACTTGATCAGATCACCCCAAAACCACTTCTGTTCAAATTCAAATTTGAACAACTTTACATTGTCAACTTTTTATCTGGAGCCTCAAACTTTGTGGGCATGTTCATAACCCAAAATGATGATGCTACACCAAGTGGTGCATCAAGGCGAGATGAATTGCTTGACTCAAACATGGTGAAACCATTTCTGTTCATTTCTAGGGTTCACCAAAGTTACATTGGCCACTTTGCCCAAATGAGCTCAAATTTGGTGTAGGGGCCTAATTATGTGTGACATTTGATCCTGTTAAGTCCCATGCCAAGTGGATGTCATTTGCTTGACCAAACACTGATCAAACACCTTCTGTCCAATTACCAAAACTAGTGGTTGAACCTCTTTTACTTTTCTCCATGGCCTCAAATTCTTACCACAGCTTCCCCTAGTCCTATTCTACCTCCAGTAACTCTCCTCTGCCTTATCTCAATTATTGGAGGAGGTAAAACCCCAAGTTACACTGCTGGACAGCTGGATTCACCCTCTCCCTCACCTCCCTCCTCATCCCAGTGGTTCCCCAGAGCATCCAAGACCCCCACGCCATTGTTTACTATCCCCTAGTACTGCTAGACACTACTGGACACTGGGGGACACGACCTGGACAGCAAAGACTTGAGCATGCCGGCCAAAGACGCGCTCTGGAGCACGCTGCAGTGCACCAAGGCACTGTAGCTCGGCCCTCCCGAGGCTTCCAGGCGGTCTTGGGCAGAGTGGGCGTGTCCATCGAGGCCCCCTCGACGTCCACGACCTGCAGGGCGGTCGGCCTTATCCTCCCCGACCCTCCTCCTCTCTCTCCTCGAGCTCGCCGTGCGCGCCCTGGACCGTGCTCACGGTGCACCGCGGCCGCAGCTATAAAAGGGCTCCCCCCGAGCGCCATTCGCCTCTGCTGGATCCTCCTCTCTCCCGTCCACCTCCCAGACATCTCCCCTCTTCCTCTCTTGCGCTCCAGCTCCCTCCATAGCCGGAGTGCCGTCGCCGATCGCCGCTCGGGATCGGGCGCCTCGGCCACTCCCTCCTTTCCCTTCTTCGTTTCGAGGTCCAAGCCGTCCTCAGGGAACCTCCAGGGACGGGCCGGTCCTCCCCTTGGCCTGGGAACCCCTCCTGGCGTGGTGCCGCCGGAGACCCCGCAGCCGCTACGGCCTCCCTGTGGAGGCGAGGCTATGGCCCTCCTTGGGCGGACTGGCAGCCACCCCCGGGTGCGGGGAGGGGAGCCGGAGCTCCTGGGCACCTCGGCCGGCCCTCCCGCATCCCCAGGCCACGGCTGCGCCGGCGGCCGGAGCTTTCCCCCGCCCGGCGTCGGGCTGGAGAAGAAGACCGGGGGCGACGAGCAACCTGCGGCCGGGCCCCGCAGGTCAGCGGCCTCGCCCACCGCCACGTAGGATAAGTGGAGGCGGGGCGGTTGGGAGGCGCCTTTCCAGCGCGAAAGCGCACTCCAAGGGGGCGCCTCCGACGTCACTGCCTCCCCCTGTGCACGCGGCCGAGCCATTGGCCGGCCCAGTTTCTATGCGGCTATCCTCCGCCCAGTGTGCAGCATAAGGGTATAACCCCTATTCTTTTCCTTTTTCTTTATTCTGCCAACTTCAAAAATGCCCAGAATATTCATATGAACTCCAAATTGCATGATTCAAATTTCCGGTAGCTTCTAAAATCATGCCCTATCACATGGTGCAACATGCACATTATTCCAGAAACTTTTCCTATACAAATATTTATCAAATGCCCATTTTCCACTTTCTGTGATTAACCTTAGAAAATCACAGAGAGCTCATTTTGGATCCAAATGCAGTGATTCAAGTTCCTAGATGCTTGTCATGTCCAAATTTAGTTTTGGAACATTTTTAATAATAGTTTCTGTATCCCACCAAATATTGAGCCATTTATTCATATTTATCAGCTTTGGAAAATCCTAGGAAATTCATTTGAATTCCAAATCCAGTGAAACCAACTCCTAAATGCTTCTAAATTCATGACTTGATGATGGTACCTTTGCTCATCATTCAAGGAAATATTTTTGTATACTTCTTCCAAATCCATAAACCCTTTGGTTCCATCATATTGAAATGTTCCCAACTACCTATTGATCCAACACCTATGAAACCACCTTGGTCATTTCTAATATGACCAGAGGTATCCTAGAAAAGTCCAACTCCTATTTTTAGAGCACTTTTATTTTTGCTTTGATTGTGTTGCTTATTATGATTGTTTCCATCGTTAGTTGGCGTAATAAACGGAGTATTCGGAGATGGATCAGAAGATTTGAAGACTCTGAAGAATAAGGCAAGCAGCCCTTTGACCATGTTCAAGAAACCTTTTTATGCATGTCTCATAGCACCTTATTATTCAATGCATCGGAATCATGTTGAGGTAGAAACCACTTTGGTTACTACCCCTGTTACTTTACTGTTGAAACTTGCATCAAACATGACCCTACCTTCCTATGAGGGTTATGTGGGTGGGAGTAGATAGATGTATGCTATAGTAGTTGGCTACGCAAAATGGGTCGGGGATATGCATTGAGTGAAACAAGTGTGGTCTGACATACTTGCAAATGACCCAGTGGGTGCCACTAATGCCCCTGGGAGTTGATGAGGAGCTATGGCACTACTTGGTGAGAAGTAGTGTGCCGAGGCTTGACGAAAGTGTTGTTTACAGAGATGGATTAGATTTATGTGTGACTACTGTCCCAACCAAACATGTGCAACCACACTACCCCTTATGGGACGAGGCTTTATTGATTACTTAGGTCGATACTAGCATGGTGCCCGCATTACTAGTGACGGGAAGACTTGAGGTCTTTCCCGGGACGGGGTCGTGCTTGGATAGACGGCCATGACTGTTTTTACAGGGCACCGGACACACCGTTGGTCCCTTCGGGTACGCGTGACATTGAAATTAGGGCAAGTCCCGTGATCTATTGTTTGTACCCGAGGGCCGTGTGCCAATGAGTGGACTCTATGTTAGTGTCGTCTAAGGAAAGGTAATGACCGGGTGCTTACCCCGGATACTTGAGGTACCGCGGGTCGTGGATGACACGGAAGTTCCCCGGATCTTGTGGGTAAAGTGCGCAACCTCTGCAGAGTGTCAAACTATTCGAATAGCCGTGTCCGCGGTCAAGGACAGTTGGGTGGTGCTACTTAGACTATGTCCATAAGTTTCTGGGAAACAACACGATTCAGAGGTATTGTTGATGTGATTGTGAGAAAGATTACTATGAGCTTGAGCATGAGTTGATTACAACTCTTTCTCGATATTGACGTCTGTGACCTCCTGATACTTGTTACAGACACATGCATATCCATGTTACATGTTGATCATACTTGCATATGAAAAACTAGCTTTCCGCAAAAGTGCCAACCTAGCAGTAGAGCCTTGCATAATTATTCTGTTATCACACTTGGGTTGCTTGCGAGTACATTCAATGTACTCATTGTCTTGCCACTGGTTATTTTATTGGCCAGGCATGAGAGCACAGGTTATGATGAAGATTTTCTCGGTGACGAGCATGCGAGCTAGGACGCTTCCCAGTAAGAATGCCTGTAGGGTTAAGGCAGATGGCATGGGTCCCAGTTGTCTTTGAAGATTTTCCGCTGCGATGATATACTCAAGACTTGACCATTATGGTCATATTTGTGTAACACGGTATGTAAGGATGTAAGACTCTTGTTATTCAGCTTCTGTGTGTTCAGTGAGCATTGATCTCTGGGATCACTGTACACGTGCATTCGGTGATCACGACTTATGAGTCGGGGTCCCCACAGAGCTGGTATCAGAGCCATCCTGACTGTAGGAAGCCTTAGTTAGCATGGTCGTTAGTTAGGGTAAAACTATTTCCAAAACTATTAGTAGTTTTCAAAACTATCTATACTTCTCTTCCCTTCTCAGTTTTTCGAAAACTAGGCTATACTTGATCTCTTCCCCTTCAAAACCTTGGTCGCTAGAACCCTTATGCCCCTGACCACTGGATTTTCTGTAATCCTCGTGGAGTGCACCTTGCCGAACACTCACCCACCACTTTTGCACACAAGATTGGTGACACCACGACAAGACGATACCAACGGAAGTTACATCCTCGATGGATAAGGATATGAAGACCCAGAAGATGGGGGACACCCTTGACAAGAACCCCCAAGATGGTGCAACATTGGCCTATGGTGACCAGGCTATAGGTTGTGCAAAATCATGAAATGCATCGCTAATAGAGTAATCATGTCACTACCGTTGTTGTATCGACAACCACCGGTGGATGAGAACCTCGCCATTTGGTCCGCCTCACTATAGTGAGCAGGAAAACGGTTCTCTTCATCCCCCGCCCTTGGTGTCGATGTTTTCATCAACGAAACCGACATGTTGGACCTCTATTACGCCTTGTTATTTGTACATGGTTTTCCTACCTGGTACCCTCGACGCCCCAGAAGGCACAAGGGATCGTCATGATTAAAGAGACAAGAGAAGACCAAGTCAACGCCAGCTACAAGGAGGCACCTTCACCCCATCACCTCATCAGGCGAGAAGATGTTGAAGATTCTTCAGGATCAACCCGGATCATTCATCAAGCAACTACAAGGGACATAGCAACACCCGAGGAAGCTCAGAAGACTGCACGAGGCACAAGTCACGACACATGGTCCGAGAACCCCTAGGGTAGGATGAGTCGTGTACCCCCTATGCGCAGTCGAGTCCATATGATGGTTCGAATAGAACCATGATTGTGTGTTGTTTGCTTTTATTCGTTTGTGTTTTGATATAAGTCGCACTTTTGCCCCAGGCAACAAGTGCATGGCTATATCACCTCCCTTGCCTTGCTTCTTTTGTTTCTGCTTTTTGCACCTGTTTGTTGCACCTGCACTATAGAACCCCCTTTAGGCATTTCCCTCCTCTACGCTGCTTCTTCCCTCTATTCTCTCTCTCTCCCCAATTGAAGACCCGCAAGACAAGATGCACCAAGGATTCTACCTCGACAGTCAACTGGCACTGAAGACTTCTGCTACAACCTCCACGATCTATTGCAACTCCGTAGAGTTATGTTTAACCCTCGAGACCAGTAACCCTCTTCCTAGACCCTTTGAGACTTCCCGAGACACTCCAGCACGAATCCTTAACCATGTGCCTAACCCATGGTAAAGCGAGAGAACCTGTTAAGCCTTTGTAACCTTGCACAACACTGGGTTCATAAAGGAACTAGTGGACACGATGAGTGAGCACATTTTCATCCTGATATAGCACGAGGTCTGACGATGCCATAGATAGACCAGTTCGAGGATATTGGACAGATGACTTGGTGGATTATATCAGTGACTTCGAAGAATTATCTGAGACCTTGATGGATTGTGAGGTTTTCATGTTGGTGGGATCATGACTTTGGGGAAGCATGTAGGAGTGCCCGTTGGGCATGAGACTTGGATTCATGTAGGCGATTCTGGTTGGTATAGATGTTGGTTATGTCTGCATGTTTCGGAGTAAGATTGGATTTAGGCCTATGATCCTGATATGATATCATGCTTCTCGGTGGACGATAACCTAGGAGATTGGATTATTTGTCGGAGTTGATTTGGGGATCTATATAATCGTGATCTTGGAGTTTACTTGACCCGGATGATGAGAATTTGGTGGATTTACTATCGTGATGCATAGTCCTTCCAAGTATTTGGGGATTATAGGGACTTGAGATCTTGCGAAACACCTTAGACATCGGATTTGTAGGATTGTTGGATTATGTGGTGATTGATAGAATTACCGGGCTATTGGAGTTGATCTATAGGAAGGAAACAAATCTTGGAGTGGCATATGACGTGTTTCCTTAGGATAGAGATGCATTATCTTGAGCCTTGCAAGAATAGGTTGAGTGCTTGGATTGTGGAGTTTATTTTAAGCTCAGCAGCATGTATGGTCTACCTTTGGATTTTAGAGGTAGACGTACATATGGATTTGGGGATCTTAGACAAGTATGATTTTGTTAGACCGTCTCTTGAGGATCATGAGGATATGTATGGCAATGAGTGGTGATTAAGGTTGGTCTCTGCAAGAGACGCTTTTCCGTTCGGAGTACTAGATAGAGCTATTGGCATCTCAGAAACTGTGCTTAAGGATAAGATGATATAAGTTCACTCACTCACTAGAATCCTTGAAACCCTTAAGCCCACCGAGCCACAACCTGGTCAGATTCTGACCATGGGCCTTGACTCAGAGTCAGGAAGGCCTCTGCAATACTCAACCGAGACCACCACCAATACCCCAGCTTACCTTGCATACCCCTTAGACCTCATGGAGCAATTGGACAAGTTGGGTAACATCATTATTTGATGGCCTACTTGTCTGCCCGAAGACAAGAAGAGACGGACAGCTGGATGGAAGACATTTGAAGACCACCCTGTCAAGAAGGAAGATCTACATCGACCACCGTCATCAAGAAGGAAACTTCCGCGTTGAAGACCGGGCGTATCTGCAAACCACTCCTCCCGGAGGAACCGAGCAATTCCGTGTCGAGGAACGCTCACACCAAGTTGTATCAGGACTTGAAGGCACGATTCTGGTGGCACACGATGAAAAGAGAGATTTTTGCAACCTACGTTGCAAAGCGTGATGTGTGCCAAAGGGTCAAGGCTGAATATCAGCGACCCGCTGGATTGCTTCAACCACTCAAGGTTCCTGAGTGGAAGAGGGATAAAGTCGGAATGGACTTTGTCGCTGGATTACCAAGGTCGGATAAGAGGACATGGCTCTATCTGGGTCATGGTTGATCATCTGACCAAGGTGGTCTATTTCATTCTTGTCAAGACCACTTATGATGGCAACCGGCTGGCAACTCTCTACATCGACCGAATCGTAAGTCTTCATGGTATTCCCAAGGAGATTGTGTCAGATCGAGGAACCCAGTTCACCTCAAGGTTCTGGAAGAAGTTCCGAGAAGCCTTGGGAACCAAGTTATCTTTCAGCACGGCTTTCCACCCCCAGACCGGAGGTCAGACTGAACGAGTCAATCAGATTCTCGAAGTCATGACTCCGAGCCCGTGTCTTGGCATATGGAGCCAAGTGGGAGGATTGTCTCCCTTTTTGCCGAGTTCTCCTATAACAACAGTTACCAATCGAGCCTTCAGATGGCACCATTTGAGGTGTTGTACGGACGCTGATGTCGCACACCCCTCAACTGGACAGAGGCTGGAGTAGGACTAGTCTTTGGACCGGATATTCTCCGCGCAACGGAAAAGCAAGTCCAACTAGTCAGAGAACGTTTGAAGGCAGCCAAGTCAAGGCAAAAGAGCTATGCTGACACTCACCGTCGGGAGATGAGTTTCCATGTCGGGAACCATGTGTACCTGCGGGTAACTCCTCTGAAGGGAAACAAGCGTTTCCACGTCAAGGGAAAGCCCGCACTAAGGTTCATTGGACCCTTTGAGATCACTGCAAGTCATGTGGTAGACGGCTCCATCTGCCACCCGAGATACCCTCCGTGCACCAAATCTTCCATGAGCCCCCACTCTGGAAGTACTTCTTACCTCCTAGCTAGCCCGATGCCCGCAAGGACATCGATCACCGAGCCTTTGACAGCTAACCCAACCTAACCTATGCAAGAGACCCCTCAGCAACCTCCATCAAGGAAGGCATCAAGCAAGAAGCCATACCATCAAGCACTTCAGGATTCCAAGGAGCACCGCTCGGAAGCAGAACCAACAAGAAGAAGTGAAGACTACCCCGTACCCAAGACTCCGCCTTTCTTTCCACGCCTAGTCTGTGAATCTCGGGGACGAGATTCTTGTAAGGGGGGTAGGTCTGTCACACCCTGATTTTCATATCACATTGCTTAAGCTAATTTTCATGTTAAAAATGTGGATTTGCAAAAACTTTTGAGTGTTTTTGACTTTGCTTGATTTGACTTTTGTCTGCTGTTTGCTAGTGCTCTAAAAATCAAATAAATTCTCCAACTCTTATACTTCATCTCCTTGACCCAAAACCTTTTCCCAATGATCATGCCATGTGTATAGACCAGTATAGAATTTTCTTATAAAAATATTTTGGCCAAATGGTATTTTCAAAAATTAGTTTTCCAAAAACCCCTGAATTAAGGTTTGCACTGCAAGTACCTTATTTAGGGTGTGAAAAATCTATCAAAAAGTATATTTGAATCCTATTAGATATAGGACTCCCAGAAACCACAAAAGTATAATTTTAAAAGCTATTTTTATATTTTATTTAAAAGCTTTTTCTTAAGGCCAGAAATGGTCTTTAATAGGTAAAAAATTATTTAAACATTTCAAAAATATTTGCCAAAATTCAGGGAGACTCATAGGACATATATTGTCCATATATAAGAGTTTCAACACATGGTCATGTTCAAAATATTGGACAAATCCTTCCAAAACCCTTTCTGGAAATTTCAAGCTTTTGAAATATTTACAAAGGAAATATTCTCCAAAAATTCCAGGGAAATTCTATCATGTCATATATGACATATTTGATGATCTTGCAAAGCCTCATGCCTTGAAGATCAAGGAAACATCCTTAAACCCCTTCAAAACCATTCTGTCCATATTTGAAGTTGGAGCAACTTTACATTGCCAAACTTTTCCAAATGCTTCCAAACTTGGTGCACATGCTAGAATGGCCTAATAAGGCATCTAGACCAAATGGCACAAGATTTGGAAAAGAGCAACTTGATCAGATCACCCCAAAACCACTTCTGTTCAAATTCAAATTTGAACAACTTTACATTGTCAACTTTTTATCTGGAGCCTCAAACTTTGTGGGCATGTTCATAACCCCAAATGATGATGCTACACCAAGTGGTGCATCAAGGGGAGATGAATTGCTTGACTCAAACATGGTGAAACCATTTCTGTTCATTTCTAGGGTTCACCAAAGTTACATTGGCCACTTTGCCCAAATGAGCTCAAATTTGGTGTAGGGGCCTAATTATGTGTGACATTTGATCCTGTTAAGTCCCATGCCAAGTGGATGTCATTTGCTTGACCAAACACTGATCAAACACCTTCTGTCCAATTACCAAAACTAGTGGTTGAACCTCTTTTACTTTTCTCCATGGCCTCAAATTCTTACCACAGCTTGCCCTAGTCCTATTCTACCTCCAGTAACTCTCCTCTGCCTTATCTCAATTATTAGAGGAGGTAAAACCCCAAGTTACACTGCTGGACAGCAGGATTCACCCTCTCCCTCACCTCCCTCCTCATCCCAGTGGTTCCCCAGAGCATCCAAGACCCCCACGCCATTGTTTACTATCCCCTAGTACTGCTAGACACTACTGGACACTGGGGGACACGGCCTGGACAGCAAAGACTTGAGCATGCCAGCCAAAGACGCGCTCTAGAGCACGCTGCAGTGCACCAAGGCACTGTAGCTCGGCCCTCCCGAGGCTTCCAGGCGGTCTTGGGCAGAGTGGGCGTGTCCATCGAGGCCCCCTCGACGTCCACGACCTGCAGGGCGGTCGGCCTTATCCTCCCCGGCCCTCCTCCTCTCTCTCCTCGAGCTCGCCGTGCGCGCCCTGGACCGTGCTCACGGTGCACCGCGGCCGCAGCTATAAAAGGGCTCCCCCCGAGCGCCATTCGCCTCTGCTGGATCCTCCTCTCTCCCGTCCACCTCCCAGACATCTCCCCTCTTCCTCTCTTGCGCTCCAGCTCCCTCCATAGCCGGAGTGCCGCCGCCGATCGCCGCTCGGGATCGGGCGCCTCGGCCACTCCCTCCTTCCCCTTCTTCGTTTCGAGGTCCAAGCCGTCCTCAGGGAACCTCCAGGGACGGGCCGGTCCTCCCCTTGGCCTGGGAACCCCTCCTGGCGTGGTGCCGCCGAAGACCCCGCAGCCGCCGCGGCCTCCCTGTGGAGGCGAGGCTATGGCCCTCCTTGGGCGGACTGGCAGCCACCCACGGGTGCGGGGAGGGGAGCCGGAGCTCCTGGGCACCTCGGCCGGCCCTCCTGCATCCCCAGGACACGGCTGCGCCGGCGGCCGGAGCTTTCCCCCGCCCGGCGTCGGGCTGGAGAAGAAGACCGGGGGCGACGAGCAACCTGCGGCCGGTCCCCGCAGGTCAGCGGCCTCGCCCACCGCCACGTAGGATAAGTGGAGGCGGGGCGGCTGGGAGGCGCCTTTCCAGCGCGAAGGCGCACTCCAAGGGGGCGCCTCCGACGTCACTGCCTCCCCTTGTGCACGCGGTCGAGCCATGGGCCGGCCCAGTTTCTATGCGGCTATCCTCCGCCCAGTGTGCAGCATAAGGGTATAACCCCTATTCTTTTCCTTTTTCTTTATTCTGCCAACTTCAAAAATGCCCAGAATATTCATATGAACTCCAAATTGCATGATTCAAATTTCTGGTAGCTTCTAAAATCATGCCCTATCACATGGTGCAACATGCACATTATTCCAGAAACTTTTCCTATACAAATATTTATCAAATGCCCATTTTCCACTTTCTGTGATTAACCTTAGAAAATCACAGAGAGCTCATTTTGGATCCAAATGCAGTGATTCAAGTTCCTAGATGCTTGTCATGTCCAAACTTAGTTTTGGAACATTTTTAATAATAGTTTCTGTATCCCACCAAATATTGAGCCATTTCTTCATATTTATCAGCTTTGGAAAATCCTAGGAAATTCATTTGAATTCCAAATCCAGTGAAACCAACTCCTAAATGCTTCTAAATTCATGACTTGATGATGGGTACCTTTGCTCATCATTCAAGGAAATATTTCTGTATACTTCTTCCAAATCCATAAACCCTTTGGTTCCATCATATTGAAATGTTCCCAACTACCTATTGATCCAACACCTATGAAACCACCTTGGTCATTTCTAATATGACCAGAGGTATCCTAGAAAAGTCCAACTCCTATTTTTAGAGCACTTTTATTTTTGCTTTGATTGTGTTGCTTATTATGATTGTTTCCATCGTTAGTTGACGTAATAAACGGAGTATTCGGAGATGGATCAGAAGATTTGAAGACTCTGAAGAATAAGGCAAGCAGCCCTTTGACCATGTTCAAGAAACCTTTTTATGCATGTCTCATAGCACCTTATTATTCAATGCATCGGAATCATGTTGAGGTAGAAACCACTTTGGTTGCTACCCCTGTTACTTTACTGTTGAAACTTGCATCAAACATGACCCTACCTTCCTATGAGGGTTATGTGGGTGGGAGTAGATAGATGTATGCTATAGTAGTTGGCTACGCAAAATGGGTCGGGGATATGCATTGAGTGAAACAAGTGTGGACTGACATACTTGCAAATGACCCAGTGGGTGCCACTAATGCCCCTGGGAGTTGATGAGGAGCTAGGGCACTACTTGGTGAGAAGTAGTGTGCCGAGGCTTGACGAAAGTGTTGTTTACATAGATGGATTAGATTTATGTGTGACTACTGTCCCAACCAAACATGTGCAACCACACTACCACTTATGGGACGGGGCTTTATTGATTACTTAGGTCGATACTAGCATGGTGCCCGCATTACTAGTGACGGGAAGACTTGAGGTCTTTCCCGGGACGGGGTCGTGCTTGGATAGACGGCCATGACTGTTTTTACAGGGCACCGGACACACCGTTGGTCCCTTCGGGTACGCGTGACATTGAAATTAGGGCAAGTCCCGTGATCTATTGTTTGTACCCGAGGGCCGTGTGCCAACGAGTGGACTCTATGTTAGTGTCGTCTAAGGAAAGGTAATGACCGGGTGCTTACCCCGGGTACTTGAGGTACCGCGGGTCGTGGATGACACGGAAGTTCCCCGGATCTTGTGGGTAAAGTGCGCAACCTCTGCAGAGTGTCAAACTATTCGAATAGCCGTGTCCGCGGTCAAGGACAGTTGGGTGGTGCTACTTAGACTATGTCCATAAGTTTCTGGGAAACAACACGATTCAGAGGTATTGTTGATGTGATTGTGAGAAAGATTACTATGAGCTTGAGCATGAGTTGATTACAACTCTTTCTCGATATTGACGTCTGTGACCTCCTGATACTTGTTACAGACACATGCATATCCATGTTACATGTTGATCATACTTGCATATGAAAAACTAGCTTTCCGCAAAACTGCCAACCTAGCAGTAGAGCCTTGCATAATTATTCTGTTATCACACTTGGGTTGCTTGTGAGTACATTCAATGTACTCACTGGCTTGCCACTGGTTGTTTTATTGGCCAGGCATGAGAGCACAGGTTATGATGAAGATTTTCTCGGTGACGAGCATGCGAGCTAGGACGCTTCCCAGTCAGAATGCCTGTAGGGTTAAGGCAGATGGCATGGGTCCCAGTTGTCTTTGAAGATTTTCCGCTGCGATGATATACTCAAGACTTGACCATTATGGTCCTATTTGTGTAACACGGTATGTAAGGATGTAAGACTCTTGTTATTCAGCTTCTGTGTGTTCAGTGAGCATTGATCTCTGGGATCACTGTACACATGCATTCGGTGATCACGACTTATGAGTCGGGGTCCCCACACGAGTGACCTGCATGTCATACCCCAGAAGGAAGGCGAGATTCTGCGCAAGTACATACAGAGATTCAGCCGGGTACAGTACAATATCCCCGATGTTCACCCTGCCGCCATCATCAGCGCGTTTCACCAGAACGTCCGCAACCGCAAGATGCGCGAAGAACTGGCGATGACCAAGGTGAAGGATGTGGCAGAACTCTACGTTCTAGCCGACAGATGTGCCCGGGCTGAAGAGGGAAGGAAGTACCCCGGCGAAGGCGCCGGTGCGGAAACCAACTCTTTCGATGATGATACTACTACCCCAGCGAAGAAGGGCCGGAACCGTAATAGGAAGCACAATGGGAAGGCCGTGCTTTCCGTCGAGGGATCCGATGACACCGGCTCCGCCAAGAAAACCAAGGCGGGTGACCCTGGCAAGGAAATTTCCGGGTGTGTCGCCTGTCGGGCCTTGGCGGTTGCTGAGAAGCCAGGAAACTCTGGCAAGCGGTACTGCTAGATCCATCGCACCAAAGGCCATGATCTCCAGGACTGCCACCAGGTTGAGCTCCTTGCTGAGAAGCAAAGGGCTGAATACGAGAGGCCAAGACGGCGTTGAGGGGTCCAGCAAGAAACGTGACGGCCAAACAGGCCGTCGTGGCAAGGAGAAACAACAGGAAAGCCCGCCCGTGGCCGCGACAGAAGACATGAAGACGACGATCACGAAGAGGACGACGAGTCCGGCGGCCAAGAGTTTTAGAAGGCTACGGACGCCATGTCCGTCGATGGTGGCGCCTCGCTGCATGCTTCTCACCGCCAGCTTAAACAGTGGGCGCGTGAGATTATTGCAGCAGAGCCATCATCCGGTGCCCAAAAGCCGCTGAGATGGTCCAGCACACCTATCATCTTTGATTCCGAGGATCACCCTGATCGCACTACCGCGGTTGGGCACTTGCCATTGTTGGTTTCACCGACAATACGCAACCTCAAGGTGACGAAGATGCTAGTTGATGGCGGGGTCGGTCTGAACCTACTTTCGCCCACCGTGATCGAGAAGCTGCAAGTTCCTGATGGAGACCTCGAAGAGACGGGCATGTTTCAGGGGGTCAGCCCAGGGAGAAGTCAACCGAAGGGGAAAGTCACGCTGCCCGTGACTTTTGGAAGTGATCTGAACTACAGGACAAAGAGGATTGTGTTCGATGTTGCCAAGATCCCCCTGCCTTACAATGGGATCCTTTGTCGCCCAGCACTGGCCAAGTTCATGGCAGCATCACACTATGCCTACAACAGCCTAAAGATGCCAGGGCCCGTGACGATCATCACCATCCCCTCCGAAAAGAAAGATGCGTTGATTTGCGCTGACCAATTATACCAGCAAGCAGTTGCAGCAACTGTCGCTACGAGGGCACTTGCTCCTGCCACTGGAGCCCGGGAGGGAAGAAGAAGAAGACCGGCGAGACCTCGGGCGCCAACTCCGGCAAGCGCACCTCTTCGGAGTGCCGTGCTCCCGTCGAGGACATGCCAGAGAGCTCCCCCGGAAAGAAGAAGACCGGCGAGACCTCAAACACCCACTCCGGCAAGTGCACCTCTTCGGAGTGTCGCGCTCCCGTCGAGGACGTGCCAGAGGGCTCCACCGGCAGGAACAAGAGATCCAGGGCCACACCACTAGGAACCAAGAAGGTTTCTATCAAGGAGGACGGCACGGGAGGGGCTTTTACCATAAGCTCCGCCCTTGACAACAAATAGGAAGACGCGCTCGTCACCTTCCTGCGGGTGAATGTCGACATGTTTGCCTGGCAACCTTCCGACATCCCCGGCGTTCCCAGGGAGGTGATTGAGCACCACCATGCTGTATGTCCTCATGCGCGGCCCGTCAAGCAGAAGGTCAGGAAGCAAGCTTTGGAATGGCAAGAGTTCATCACCGAGGAGATCCGGAAACTGGAAGCTGCGGGTTTGGTAAGGGGAGTGCTCCACACAACGTGGTTGGCCAATCCAGTGGTAGTGCGCAAGGCAAATGGGAAGTGGAGGCTGTGTATTGATTACACAGATATCAATAAAGCTTGTCCCAAGGACCCCTTCCCATTGCCGCGCATAGACCAGATTGTTGACTCCACGGCAGGGTATGACCTGTTGTCATTCCTCGATGCCTACTCCGGCTACCACCATATCTTCATGGCAAGAGAAGACGAAGAAAAGACAGCATTCATCACCCCATGTGGTACGTACTGTTTCGTACGAATGCCTTTTGGGTTGAAGAGTGCTGGCTCGATGTTTGCAAGGGCAGTCCAGATTGGTTTTGAACCCCAAACCCATAGAAATATGGAAGCTTATATAGATGATATAGTGGTCAAAACCAAGAACAAGGCAACCCTTGTACCGGATTTACAAGAAACATTTGTAAACCTACGCAAGATCAAGCTCAAGCTAAACCCTGAGAAGTGCGTCTTCGGCGTCCCGTCTGGCAAGCTTCTCGGGTTCTTTGTGTCGCGGCGTGGGATAGAAGCCAATCCGGACAAGATCAAAGCTATAGAGCAGATTGAAGCACCCAAACGGGTCAAGGATGTGCGTCGGCTTGCTGGCTGAGTTGCCGCCATGAGCAGATTCATTTCCAAGTCTACCGAGCGCGCCCTCCCCTTTTTCAAGATTTTGAAAAAGGCGGGCCCAATGGAGTGGATGCCAGAAGCCGAAGCAGCATTACAAGATCTGAAGAGGTATCTTTCCTTCACGCCAATACTGGTTGCGCCTAGACCACAAGAACCGTTGCTGCTATACTTAGCGGCAACAAACCAGGTGGTCAGCGCTGCACTAGTGGCGCAAAGAGAAATCGATGATGAGGTGATAGCAGCAACAGAGCCTGGTGCCACTGCTGTAGAGGCGACACAGCCGGTTGGAGTGCAACCGAAGAAGAAAATGATGCAGCACCCGGTCTACTTTGTTAGCTCCCTCTTGCAGGGGGCTAGATCAAGGTACTCCGGTGTGCAGAAATTGCTCTTCGGCCTTCTTATGGCCTCGAGGAAGCTGCATCACTACTTCCACGTGCACGAGATCACTGTCGTCACTCGCCTCCCTCTATAACGGATATTGCACAATCCAGACGCGACGGGAAGGATTGTAGAGTGGGCACTGGAGCTGTCCAGCTTTGGCCTCAAGTTTGTAAGTACCTCGACAATTCATAGCCGAGTCCTGGCAGAGTTCGTCGCAGAATGGACCACTACGCCTGATGAAGAAGTCCACGAAACTGCTCTCCCCGGCAAAGAGGCAAGTTGCAACTGGATCATGTACTTTGATGGGGCTTTTCTCCTTACAGGGCACCGGGGCTGGCGTACTGCTGGTCGCGCCCACTGGAGAGCACCTCAAGTACGTGGTCCAGATGCACTTTCCTAGGGAGGTATCAACGAACAACACTGCTGAGTACGAGGGGCTACTTGCCGGTCTTAGGATCGCGGTAGACCTCGGAATCAAGAAGCTCATTGTCAGGGGCGACTCGTAGCTTGTCGTCAAACAAGTAAACAAGGATTACCAGAGCCCGTTGATGAAGGCCTACGTCGATGAAGTGAGAAAGTTGGAAGAGTGCTTTGACGGTATACAGGCGGAGCACGTTCCCCGAGCGGAGAACGACATCGCCGATTATCTGTCAAAGCGCGCTGCCCTCAAGCTACCTGTGGAACCAGGTACCTTTGTGCTTCAGCTTTCTCAGCCATCCATTGATCCATCAATAGAGCAGAACAAGAGGAGGAAATCAGGGCCCGGCAAGTACTTTCCCGCCGAGCTCCCCGGAGCCGCCGGCAAGGATGTTGCCGGAGACACTGAGCCCGCCACCGGAGGGCTAACTCCGGCGGAGCATCAAGCTTTTGCCGTCGAGATGGCCGCTCCCTTGGCGGAGGAAGTGCCTTTGGTCCTCGCCGTCGAGCCCTAGGCTCCTGCGTGGGCGCAGCATACTGTCCGATTCCTTCAGACTGGGGAACTTCCTGAGGAGCAGGAAGAAGCGGAGAAAGTAGCCCGTCGGTCTGCCATGTACCAGTTCGTCGATGACGTCCTGTACAGGAGGAGACCGAACGATGTGAAATTGAAGCGCATCCCTCGAGAGGAAGGACTGGGGCTGTTGGGAGAGATACATGGAGGCATATGTGGTTCCCACATAGGGTCGAGAGCCCTTGCCGGCAAGGCATTCCGGCATGGCTTCTTCTGGCCCACCGCCCTCCAGGATGCGACAGCACTGGTCACCAGGTGTGAAGCGTACCAGTTCCATTCAAAGAAACTTCATCAACCAGCTCAAGCCCTTCAAACCATTCCTCTCTCCTGGCCCTTCTCGGTCTGGGGGCTCGACATACTGGGCCCTTTCCCCCGCGCCGTCGGGGGCTTTGAGTACTTGTACGTTGCAATCGACAAGTTCACAAAGTGGCCAGAGGTGGAGGCAGTAAGGAAGGTCACAGCTCAGTCAGCCATCAAGTTCTTCAAGGGACTAGTGTGCCGTTTCGGTGTGCCCAACAGGATCATCACCGACAACGGCACGCAGTTTACAAGCCGCACCTTCATGCAATATACCCAAGACCTCGGCACCAAAGTCTATTTCGCTTCCGTTGCTCACCCCCAAAGCAATGGTCAAGCTGTGAGGGCAAATGCTGAAGTGCTGCGAGGATTAAGGACAAAGACCTTTGACAGGCTGCACAAGAGCGGGAGGCGATGGATTGATGAATTGCCGGCGGTTCTTTGGTCGATCAGAACGACGCCAAATCGAGCAACCGGCCAGACGCCCTTTGCCCTGATATACGGGGCAGAAGCAGTTCTCCCCATAGAACTCATATACGGGTCACCTCGAGTGCTCGCTTATGACGAGCTTGAGCAAGAGCAACTGCGGCAAGACGACGCAATCCTCCTTGAGGAAGATCGTCTTTGGGCGGCTGTGAGAGCAGCACGCTACCAGCAAGCCTTGTGCCGCTACCATAGCCGCAAGGTCCGTGCCCGAAGCTTTGAGGAAGGCGACCTTGTTCTCCGGCGCATTCAATCGGCTAGGAATACGAACAAGTTGACGCCGAAGTGGGAAGGCCCTTATCGGGTAATACGAGTCACCAGGCCTGGCGATGTCCGCCTGGAGACCGAGGATGCCATTCCGGTGAGTAATTCCTGGAACATCGAGCATCTTCGCAAGTTTTACCCATAAGGCGCAGCTTGCTGGGCCCCCCGGCAAGCCACCCTTTTGTACAAGCCTTGCCGGCAAGGCATGTAGCCCTTTGTACAAAGCCAGGCGTAGACCCTGAGCATAAATAAATGAAGCGCTGGCGCCCTAAGTTATAGCATACATGCGGAGTCGAGTCTCGTCCTTGGTTAGGGTTGATAGTGCTTAGCGGCGGCTAACCCCTAGCTTAGAGGTCGAGTCTTTGTCTTTCCTCTGTCTTCTTTGGTTCACAGGACGCGCAGACATCCTTGCCGAAGCCACTTGGGGGAAGGAAAGAAGAAAAGACTAGCGCCTAGGCCCCGGCGAGCCAGTGTTGCCGGAGGCTGCAAGGGCAAGAATATGCCCACGGCAGACCAGGGTTTCCCGGGGGTTGCAGCTTCAGATAAGTTCTTTATCCCTTCTTACGCATTCCATTATGGACTGAGGTATGTGAAACCTCATTCTTTCCCTTAAGCTACCGTGCACCCATAACTCTAGGCCCTAGGGCTCGTTCCTGGGACTAAGTTTGGTCGTAGTCGCGGCAGCAGAAGGATGAAACGAGGAGCCTGAGCCCACTTCATCCCTGCCTCCTCCAAAGGCGTGAGAAAGGTCGAGCGAAGTAGGGAAACTGCAGGGCCTGTTGCCGGGCAAAAAAATGTTTATCTTGAAAGATATCAGGGGTTTATTCCCTGTTGTGGGTTTTTACCTACAAACAAATGACCCGGCAAACATTCCTTTTTCATTAAAAACATTCCATTCAGGTACAGTCCATAGGGAATGAAAAACATGAATAAGGGGATTACAAGTTTTAAACTTAACAGATGCCCGAAGGCTTACAGACTAAAAAGAGATAAGATGCCCGTAATGCCTTTCTTGTACCTCTCCTTAGGAGGCAGGTCAAGGAGGCGGGAAGGGCAAAAGGGGCGCCTAGGCGAGCTACGGGTGGCAGAAGACACCGAGAAGGCATCTCGGTGGCCTCCCAAAGGCTGGACGGTGATGATGGCGCCGGAGGCAGAGCTCGAAGACGAGGCGGCAGGACGTCAGTACGCGTCGAAGGCGTCGGTGCCTGAGTAATCCGGCATGACGACCTTGCCGCCTGCCTTCTTCCTCTCCCTCTTCCGCAGCCTCCCTACGCCAGCCGCCAAGGAGACGGACCCGAGAAGTTCAAGGAGCTGACGACGCGGATGATGGGGTCACCGGTGCCACCAGGAGCGGCGCCCGACACCTAGACGGACCCGTCATCCTGCCATCCGCCGCCCTCGTCGTCGCTGCTGATGTCCTCCTCGTCACTCTCATTCGAGGAGGAGTCTTCGTCATCATAGGAGCTCTCCATGCAGCACCTCGCGCGAGTCCCGAGGTGCCCAAAGACCTTGACGGAGAGGTGGATGTCCTCCATCAACTTGAAGTGGAGGGTGAGCCCATCCGTCAGGCTGTGGATTCGAGCAAACCTCTTCCATCCTTGGCGAAGATACATCACATGAGGGGCAGGGAAGTCGACGCGGGCCCGCGTGCCACTGATCCCACAACCCCTCATGTGCAACCGCAGCGACTCCGGCGGATCCACCTCCATCTCCCGCGCAAATGGAGTCGGGAGACGAAGGCGACGGCGCGGCGACCCCCACATCCTAACGAAGAACTCACAAGTGTCATCTCCAATATGACCTTCCATTGGAGGAGGAGCTGCTAGCGGGGGCGAGGCCGGCGGACTGCCTCGTCCTCCTCTTCCCCGAGCACCCCGGCCTCGCCCACGGCCCCGCCCCCTCCCTCTTCCCCTCGTGGCTGGTTCGGCCACTCCAGGTGCAGGAGAAGGGGGGACGCGTTGTCGAGCAGCGACCCTCGCCGCCACCATTGAGGAGCCGAGGTTTTCTCTCTTCATGGCGGACAGAAGAGAGGAGCAGAAGCTGAAGGAGAAAGAAGATGGAGGAGTGCGGGGCGCCGTCCCCTCCCTCCGCCCTTTATAAAGGGGCGGGGCTGGAGCTCGACCGCCCCCCTCGGCCAATCAAGATGCAGAAGGCGAGGGGGGCCGGGGTCGACCAGCCGCCCCAACCAGCGACGGCTCGGTTTCCCGCCTCCACCGCTCGCCACCTCGAACACATGGGGGGCACGTGGCGAACGTGCAGGCCCGAAAGGACGGGTGAGGCGACCTCTCCCCACCCCGTGATTGTGGGGAGTGGACGCCTAGACGACCGTGCCTCGGCCCCATCCAGTAAGCGGGCCGCGCCTCCACGTCTTCCCCCGTTTACGGGGAAAACGTGGGCCGCCTCCTTTCGTATTTACTGCGACGTGACGCATGCCTGCGGAAACTGCCCCACGCATGCCGCCCACGTCACGCACGCCCCTCCACCCCGCGCCGCGCGCGCGGGTCGTGGGAGGCGCAGCGCGCGGAAAATTTTACCACGGTGAAAACCACCCCGCCTGCCCGCGCACCATTCTGGGCCTGGCCCAACGTGTCGCACTTATGTGTGGCCCAGGCCCGAGGGCTCCTGTCAGTGTACAAAAAGAGGGGTACACTTTTTGTACCCCTATGACTGTGCACGGGCAGTCTGAGCCACGGGCACCACCACACCAAGCACGGCAAGGGAGGTGAGCCAGGGTAAGATCGAAGCTTGATGGAGACTGGAGCAACGCCAAGGACAAGACCACAAAGAGCAAAGGGACGAAGCGGCTTCCCCCGGCAAGGTCCTTGTCGGGAGCCGTATCTGGCAGCCCCGGCAAGACCCTTGCCGCGGCAGCTCGCCCCGCGCCTACAGAGCGGATCACCCTTGAGTCCACCGCCCCCATGGGGCGAGGATTCGGGAGATATCCCCGTGGTGGCATGCAGATCTTTGTGAAGACATCCAAGATCAGATACAAGTTGAGAAGACGACGACCCTTGGCGGGACCCCAGCCAAGGAGAACTACAAGGCCCCCGGCAAGCACCTTGCCGAGGATGACAGCAGGCGCCACGTCAGGACCCTTGCCGGAGCCCCGGCAAGGCCCTTGCCGAGGACGCCCGCAGGGCCACCGTCAGGCCCGCACCAACCGGTTTTCCATCGACCCACGCAGCTGCCGACCCGACCAGCTGGACAGGCTCCTGCGTGGCAACCCGCAGATGTTCGTGGAGACCCGCCGTTGCGCCACCTCAGCTGCTTGCCTGCCTACATGGCACCTCAGGCACCGTTGGCCAGGGCACGTGTCAACACGAGGAGGAGCGGCGACGGACAAGACGGACGTCTCCCCCCGTCCCCGATAAAGCAAGGACACCTAAGCTAAGTGCATTAAATGCGCCCTGTCCTGTAATGCGAGGGATAACCTCGCATCACTGTACCCTTTCCACCTCCTGTGTGCCACTGTGGCGACCCCTTTTCCCTATAAAAGGAGGCCCGAGGCGACCAGGAGGAGGATTCGGCTTTTTATAACTCCTCACGACTCTTTTGGAGCTCCTCACTAGCTGAAGAACACAGACATATAATCCACCAAAGCAGGAGGTGGGTTTTACGCATCTTTGCGGCCCGAACCTGGGTAAAGGAACCGTGTCCTGACTATCAGATCCGCTCTTCTCTCAACCCCGCGCCCCGCAACCGTAGTAGGGATTCTTGTGATCCCATAGGTGTCGATCCAAATACACCGACAGTGGTGGACGTGCATCTTGGTTCATCTATGGCCACCAACGTTGAATGGGGTGATGCTTCATCTTCTAAGGTATTGGGGCTTGGCAAGGTTGTTGTTTCTCATGATCTCACGATTGAGAAAGTCATGCTTGTTGAGTCCCTTGCATACAATTTACTTTCTGTTCGCCAACTTGCACTCATGGGCTTTGCTACATTCTTTGATATTGATACCGTGGCCCTCTTGTGGAGCAAGACTCTTAAAGTAGCCTATGTTGGACATGTGGAGAACGGTCTTTATGTGGTTAACTTCTCGAAGCAACCCACTAAGACCGCGACATGTCTAATGGCTAAAGTTGATGTGGGATGGCTCTGGCATCGCCGGTTAGCCCATGTCAATATGAGATCTTTGCAAAGTCTTCTCAAGGGGGACCATGTCCGTGGACTAGCAAATGTTAGCTTTGCCAAAGATCGTGCTTGCAGGGCTTGCATTGAAGGAAAGTTACATGAGACAGCTCACCCTCCCACGACTATCATCTACTCAAAAAGACCCCTAGAGCTCCTTCACATGGATCTCTTCGGGCCTCCATCTTTTGATAGTCTTGGGGGTAGAAAGTATTGCTTGGTGATTATGGATGATTATTCAAGATACACTTGGGTATACTTCTTCAAGAAGATGAGTGAGACCCAACAAACCGTCATCCACTTTGCAAATGAAGCTCAACGACAACATGAAGCAAAGATTTTGATGATCTGAAGTGACAACGGGACCGAGTTCAAGAACTACACCTTGGATGAGTTTCTTAGTGATGAGGGGATCAAACATCAATATGCAGCACCCTATACCCCTCAAAAAACGGTGTAGCGGAGAGAAAGAACCGGACTCTGATGGACGCGGAAAGGACCATGATGGCGGAATTCAAATCTCCATACAACTTTTGGGCCGAAGCCATCAACACCGCTTGTCATGCATCCAATCGGCTCTATCTCCACAAAGGCTTGAACAAATCTCCATATGAGATACTTACCGGTAACAAGCCCAACCTCAAGTACTTCCGGGTGTTCGGGTGTAAGTGTTTCATCCTCAAGAAAGGTGTTCGTTTGTCTAAATTTGAATCTAGAGCTCATGAGGGCATATTTGTTGGTTATGCTACAAACTCTCATGCTTACCGTGTCCTCAACAAGTCCAATGGACTCATTGAGGAAACGAGTAACGTAGAGTGTGATGAAAATAACGGCTCCCAAGTGGAGCAAAGTGGTACTTGTGATGTAGGTGATGAAATTCCTCCTCAAGCCATAAGAAGAATGGGTGTTGGATATATCCTACCCATTGAGGAACCCCTTGTGGCCGAAGGATAAGGACAATGTTCCACTCAAGTGGAACCATCACCAATTGAAGACCCACACGCTTCTGAAGAACAAAGTGAAGGCCCTCAACCGGACGAACAAGGCCAAGTGCAAGATCAATCACAAGATGGTGGGGAGCCACCCAATGATACACAAGGCCAAGTTCTATCCACTGAGCAAGATCAAGATCAAGAGGAAGCTCAAGATCAAGATCTAGCTCCTGACGTCACTCAAGATGATCAACTGAGTGCTCCTCAATTATCTCTTGAGGAGCAATTGGAGCGTCGTGCTGCAAAAGTTGCCTCCGGGATTGCTTCCAGAGAACATCACAAGGAGAATATTCTTGGAAGCATCAGAAGGGGGGTAAGCACTCATAGACAGTTAGCAAACTATTGTGCTCATCAAGCGTTTGTCTCCTGTGTTGAACCTCAGAAGGTCTATGAGGCTCTCGAAGACCCTGATTGGCTTAATGCCATGCATGAAGAACTCCATAACTTTGAGCGCAACAAAGTGTGGCGTCTGGTGCTGAGGCCAAAGGAGAACCATAATGTCATTGGAACCAAGTGGATCTTTAAGAACAAGCAAGATGCTCATGGCATCTTCATCCGCAACAAGGCGCGTCTGGTGGCTCAAGGCTACTCCCAAGTCGAGGGTATCGACTACGGTGAAACCTTTGCCCCCGTTGCTCGCCTTGAATCTATTCGTTTGTTGCTTGCCTATGCTTCTCATCATAACTTTAAGTTGCAACAAATGGATGTGAAAAGTGCATTTCTTAATGGTCATCTTAATGAGTTGGTGTATGTTAAACAACCCCCGAGGTTTGAGGATCCCAAGTTCCCCAATCACGTGTACCAACTCGATAAGGCGCTCTATGGCCTTAAACAAGCCCCACGTGCGTGGTATGAGCATCTTACCGAGTTGTTACAAGATCGTGGGTTTGAAATTGGGAAAACCGACCCCACTCTTTTTACTAAGAAGGTCAAAGGGGAGTTGTTTGTCTGCCAACTATATGTTGATGATATTATCTTTGGTTCTCCTAACAAATCTTTCAATGATGAGTTCGCCACACTCATGACCACACATTTTGAGATGTCTATGATGGGAGAGTTGAAGTACTTCCTTGGGTTTGAGATCAAGCAAAGAAGAGAAGGGATCTTTATCAAACAATCCAAGTATACTCAAGACATGCTCAAGAGGTTCAATCTAAGTGATGTCAAGCCGGCTACTACTCCAATGCCAACCAAGTGCCAACTTGACATTGATCCCAATGGTAAAGCGGTGGATCAAAAGGTATATCGCTCTATGATCGGATCCTTGCTTTACCTTTGTACATCTAGACCGGATATTATGTTGAGTGTGGGAATCTGTGCACGGTTTCAAGCCTCACCTAAGGAAAGTCACTTTGTGGCAGTCAAGCGAATATTTCGATATTTGGCTCATACCCCAAACTTTGGCTTATGGTACCCTAGAGGAGCAAACTTCAACCTTGTAGGTTTCTCTGATTTGGACTGGGCGGGAGACAAAGTGGATAGGAAGTCCACTTCCGGAGGGTGCCAATTTCTTGGTTGCTCTCTGGTAAGTTGGTCGTCCAAAAAGCAAAGTTGTGTGTCTCTCTCGTCCACCGAGGCAGAGTATGTGGCAGCTGGCAGTTGTTGTGCGCAACTTCTATGGATGAGGCAAACTTTAAAGGATTACGGTGTCACTTGTGACAAAGTGCCTCTTTGGTGTGACAATGAAAGTGCCATCAAGATTTCTCTCAACCCGGTGCAACACTTCAAGACGAAGCATATAGAGATTCGGTATCACTTCATCCGGGATCATATACGGCAAGGAGAGATCGAGCTTCACTATGTCAACACTCATGATAACCTTGCAGATATCTTCACAAAGCCTTTGGATGAAGCAATATTTCGCGAGTTAAGGCATGAGCTAAATATCATTGATTTGAGCAATGTGGCTTGAGCACGTGCACACCCCACCATACTCTTCATATTGTCTAATCTAGATGTAGGCATGGACATAGGGGGAGTGTTGTTCTCTCAATGAACTCTCTCTCCCCCCATTATGCATAAAATGATCAAGTCTTTCACATTAACCATCTTTGATGGTACTTGTGCTTTAAGGACGAGTTTTGGTCATGGGCCCAAGTTTAAAATCTTCGCGGCGCCATACCTCTTGACTCAAACATAGGTGGCTTCGGCCACCGCCATCTCTTGAAGAGGGGTTTCTTGTCTCTTGCTGGTGTGTGTTTGTTGTGTCTTGGTCTTCCTTGCTTTGGTGTTCTCTTTCTTGAGCTCAGCCACGAAGTATAGTTGCCGTGGCATGCTGGGCGGTACTACCGCTGGTGGTGCGCGGTACAACCGCTTATAAGCGGTACTACCGCCCACCAGCGCGGTACTACCGATGCGGGGCGGTACGAGGGGGTTATATCGGGGCACGGGGAGGTTTCTCTCCCCCATACCCATTCACTCGCCCCTTCATTCCTCGTCCTCTCTCCAGCAGTTCGTCGCCGCGGGAAGGCTCCGACGGATCTCCTCCTCCGGGGCGTTCCTCTCCATTTCCTTCGGTGGAGTCGATCCCCACCTAGTCCTCTTGCAATGGATGCCGGTATTGCCCCCGTTCCTTTTCTCCTTTTGTCTCATTTTCAGATCTTGTGTTTTAGGGGCAATAGTGGTTGCATCTCTAGATTTTTTGGCTAAATCTAGTCTTGAGTAGGTTGGAGAAGGCAACTAGACTGTCTAGATTAGAGTACGGTAGGAATATTTTTGAATTTGACAGGCCGGTAGTGCCGGATCTGACCATGGTAGTAGGGAACTGATGTTCCCCCGCCTCGAGCGGTACTACCGCTCTCCTGGAGCGGTACTACCGCTTGGGCGGTACTACTGCTTACAGGTCACGATACTACCGCTGCCTGCCCAGTTCAACCATGTTTTTTCCATTCTCTGATCTTCTTTTGTTGTGTTTGTTGGCTTATGCTCGTTCTTTCTGGTTGGTTTGCTTGTGTTAGTGTTTGGTTCCAGGTGATGAACATCCTGAGCATCAAGCTCGCCGTATCAACCCCAATCGTGCAACCTCGAAGCGCTACCGCACATCTGAGTCTGCAGGAGGTTCCTCTAGTGCTCCACCTCCACCTCAACAGAAGAAGAAGTCCATGGTGAAGCCAAAGGGCAAAACTGTGACCCAAATGAGTGGCAAGGAGTTCTGGGCAAGGCGTCTCCGCAATCCCTATGAAGTAGATCAAGAACCCAATTTGGTCAATCGTCCATTATGGAACCGCTTTCAGTTTGCCATCTACTTTGATGTGATCAAGGCGAAAAAGAATCTCTTTGTCAGTGTTCGCTCCATCGACAAGGAGTACTTGGAGAAGGATCCTGAGTATTTTGGCGATGCTCTTCAGATGTGCTCGCAGCTTAACATTCTCCATATCATTCAGGTCAACAAGGATTTTGATGCAGATCTTGTGGCTCAATTCCATGCCACTGTCCATCTAGGGACGGATGAGGACAGAACTCTGACATGGATGAGCAATGGCAAATTGCTTTCTGTCAAGTGGAAGGCTTTCATGGAGTTACTTGGGGTGGAAGACCAGGGGCTTGAGATTCCGATTGGCTTTCGTCCTCATCACAACGCTACCTCCACCCACAAGCAAGCTCTCTGGCCCTACTGCACTGCAAAGGTCCACCCTGAAACTAAGAAGGTCACATATGAGTTGTCTGCCTATCTGGATATCCTTCACCACGTCTTCCGTGAGACCCTCTTCCCTCGTGTTGGGAATCATGATATGGTTCACTCCTATCTTGTGGACATGTTTCTCTTTTGCCAACATCAGCTAGAGAAGAACACTGGTGAGTCCCTGGATATTTCTCATGTGATGTGGTCTGAGCTCCTGTCTGCCATCTCTGAACGCAAGGGCCTGATCTATGGACCATTCATCATGCTACTTATTGAGAAGGCTTGGGATCGTGTCTATCTCAATGTTTTGCTTGAAACTGGAGAGTTCGTGTCTCATGAGATCAAGCGTCTGAGGAGGAAGGACAACTGGGGCACTCAGGCTCCCAAATCTGGAGGTTCATCCTCTGCTGCTGCTATGGAGACTGAGGAGGCTGAGGCTGAGGCGGATGATGATGATGACTATGAGCCATCTGGTGCAGAGCCCTCGTGGGCAAAGAAGCTGAAGCTAAGGATGAAGAAGCTGTTTTGCATGGAGTCTCATGGTTAGTACATGACTCATGTGGCAGAGAAGAAGGCCAGGGGACGTCACAAGGAGCTCATGCGCCAGTTGGGTGCGACTGTGGCCAGTGGCTCTGAGGAACAGGTAACCGAGTAGGAAGAGTGGATTCAGCAGCACTGCCCGTGGATAGATTCCGACGCCGAGCAGTTTCAGGTCGATGACGACGATGCAGATGACCTCGCTGGGATTTGATGTTCGATACCTTCTCCTGCTCTCACCTGGAGCCGTAGCTTAGCTCTCTGCCCTTTTGGTGTCTCGATGCCAAAGGGGGAGAGAGTTTAGGGATTTGTGTCGTTGCCTTTGTGTTCCTCTAGTTTGTGCTTTCTCGTCTTTTGCTTTGGTTGGTTTTCGTGAGACCTAAGTTCCCGTCATATGGTGTGAGACATATGCTACCTTTGCTACCTTACTTTATCTTATTTATGTACCTTGGTACTCTATAGCGTGCATGCTTATCTTGTTATTTACTATGTTCTCATATATCATGCTTAGGTTGTTGGTCTCTAAAATATAGGGGGAGTGTTGATCCTAGTATGTGTGCCGTGCAGTCCAAAGCACTTATCTAGATAGCACACATTTAGGGGGAGCCCGTCTATATTTTAGGGGTGTGGGTTTTTGCGCTTACTCTATGTCATTATTCCATTTGTGCAAATCCCGTATTGTCATCAATCCACCAAAAAGGGGGAGATTGTAAGGGCATATTTAGCCCGATGGTGTTTTGGTGATTGATGACAATGCTTTTGCGGACTAATCATGTGTTCTAAGCTCTTTCAGATATATCTCACCTAGGCACAAGACAATTATATGCCCCTCGAAATCTATGGAAGACGGTGTTTCCTTTTGCTTATTTTTCGGTGGATCTGAGTAATAGGAAAGCCGTACTATTAAGAGGGGATCCGCTTTGGTAAGGTTTGGATGGAATCAACACGTACACTTCCTTATCGCACCCACCGTACCTTCCCGCCTCAATGGAGTACTACATTCCCCCCTTCTCTAGTTTTCCTGGCCCCAGCGGTAGTACATCGGGCCTCAGCGGTAGTACCGCCTGAGTGCCTTAAGCGGTAGTACCGCTCCACTAAGCGGTAGTACCGCTTGTTGCACTCAGCGGCAGTACCGCTGCTGCTCCATTTTACTACCGCCTCGACTCGAGAGCGCTTTTTCTCGTGTCGGGTTTTGCGGCACTAGGAGCGGTAGTAGTGGTGGTAGTACCGCTCTGGGTCCCAGCCCCCTTGCGCGGCAGTACCGCTGAAGGGAAATGGTAGTACCGCTTGATAAGCGGTAGTACCGCTCACTCAAGCGGTAGTACCGCTCTCTGCGGGGCTGAGTGAGGGGTAACGGTTGGATTGTTTCCCCCACTATATAAAGGCATCTTCTTCCTCCTTGTTGACCTACCTCTTCCCCCAATTACTCCATTGTTGCTCCAAGCTCCATTTTTGCCCGATCTCTCTCCCTAGCCAATCAAACTTGTTGATTTGCTCGAGATTGCTTGAGAAGGCATCGATCTACACTTCCACCAAGAGATATTTTATTCCCCCCACTAATCCCTAGAGGATCTTGTTACTCTTGGGTGTTTGAGCACCCTAGACGGTTGAGGTCACCTCGAATCCATATTCCATTGTGGTGAAGCTTCGTGGTGTCGTTGGGAGCCTCCAATTCGGTTGTGGAGATAGCCCCAACCTTGTTTGTAAAGGTTCGGTTGTCGCCTTCATGGGCACCACTAGTGGAATCACGGCACCTTGCATTGTGTGAGGGCGTGAGGAGAATACGGTGGCCCTAGTGGCTTCTTGGGGGCATTGTGCCTCCACACCGCTCCAACGGAGACGTACTTTCCCTCAAAGGGACGGAACTTCGGCAACACATCCTCGTCTTCACCGGTTCCACTTGTGGTTATTTCTTCCCTTTACTTGTGCAAGCTTTACTTGTTTATCTTATATAGCTTGCTTGTGAGGTTGTTATCTTTACTTCCAATTAGCTGTCATCTTTGTAGCATACCTAGACAACTTACTTTGACGCTTAATTTGAAGTGGTTAAGAAAAGCTAAAAATTGTTAGTTGCCTATTCACCCCCCCCTCTAGTCAACCATATCGATCCTTTCATCCACCTCCGCTGATTTCAGCATTGAATACACCTCGGGAATGAACTTCTTCATCCCTTGCATATTGAAGTTTAACATGAAGCTCTTGTAGCTAGGTGGGAGCGACTGAAGGATTCTGTCAACAACCGCTTCGTCTGGGAGATTCATTCCCAACTGAGACAAGCGATTGTGCAACCCAGACAACTTGAGTATGTGCTCGCTGACAGAACTATTCTCCTCCATCTTACAACTATAGAATGCGTTGGAGACATCATATCTCTCAACTCGGGCATGAGCTTGGAAAACCATTTTCAGCTCTTGGAACATCTCATATGCTCCGTGGTGCTCAAAACGCTTTTGGAGCCCCAATTCTAAGCTGTAGAGCATGCCGCACTGTACCAGGGAGTAATCATCACAATGCGACTGCCAAGCGTTCATAACATCTTGGTTTGTCGGGGCGGGAGCGTCACCTAGCGGTGCTTCTAGGACATAAGTTTTCTTGGCAGCTATGAGGATGATCCTCATGTTACGGACCCAATCCGTATAGTTGCTACCATCGTCTTTCAGCTTGGTTTTCTCTAGGAACGCGTTGAAGTTGAGGGTGACATGAGCGTAGGTCATTGGATCTACAAGACATATTTTAAAGATTTTAGACTAAGTTCATGACAAAAAAGTTCATCTAATCAAATTTAATGAACTCCCACTCAGATAGACATCTCTCTAGTCATCTAAGTGAAACATGATCCTAATCGACTAAGCCGTGTCCGATCATCACGTGAGACGGACTAGTCATCAACGGTGGACATCTTCATGTTGATCGTATCTTCTATACGACTCGTGTTCGACCTTTGGGTCTTCCGTGTTCCGAGGCCATGTCTGTACATGCTAGGCTCGTCAAGTGAACCCTAAGTGTGTTGCGTGTGTAAATCTGGCTTACTCCCGTTGTATGCGAACGTTAGAGACTATCACACCTGATCATCACGTGGTGCTTCGGAACAACGATCCTTAGCAACGGTGCACAGTTAGGGGAAACACAATTCTTGAAATTTTAGTGAGAGATCATCTTATTTACTACCGTCGTTCTAAGCAAATAAGATGCATAAACATGATAAACATCACATGCAATCAAATAAAGTGACATGATATGGCCAATATCATTTTGCTCCTTTGATCTTCATCTTCGGGGCACCATGATCATCTTTGTCACCGGCATGACACCATGATCTCCATCATCGTGTCTTCATGAAGTCGTCTCGCCAAAATATTACTTCTACTACTATGGCTAACGTTTAGCAATAAAGTAAAGTAATTACATGGCGTTATTCAGTGACACGGAGGTCATACAAAAAATAAGACAACTTCTATGGCTCCTGCCGGTTGTCATACTCATCGACATGCAAGTCGTGATTCCTATTACAAGAACATGATCAATCTCATACATCACATATATCATTCATCACATCTTTTGGCCATATCACATCACATAGCACATGCTGCAAGAACAAGTTAGACGTCCTCTAATTGTTGTTGCAAGTTTTTACGTGGCTGCTATAGGTTTCTAGCAAGAACGTTTCTTACCTACGCCAAAACCACAACGTGATATGTCAATTTCTATTTACCCTTCATAAGGACCCTTTTCATCGAATCCGATCCGACTAAAGTGGGAGAGACAGACACCCGCCAGCCACCTTATGCAACTAGTGCATGTCAGTCGGTGGAACCAGTCTCACGTAAGCGTACGTGTAAGGTCGGTCCGGGTCGCTTCATACCACGATGCCGCTGAATCAAGATTGGACTAGTAGCGGCAAGAGAATTGAACAAATCTACGCCCACAACTTGTTTGTGTTCTACTCGTGCAAGATGCTACGCAAAAGACCTAGCTCAGATGCCACTGTTGGGGAACGTAGCAGAATTCAAAAAATTTCCTACGCTTCACCAAGATCAATCTAAGGATTCATCTAGCAACGAGCATAAAAGAGTGCATCTACATACCCTTTGTAGATCGCGAGCGGAAGCGTTCAAGAGAACGTGGATGATGGAGTCGTACTCGTCGTGATCCCTATCACCGATGATCCCAGCGCCGAACGGACGGCACCTCCGCGTTCAACACACGTACGGTGCAGCGACGTTTCCTCCTTCTTGATCCAGCAAGGGGGGAGGAGAGGTTGATGGAGATCCAGCAGCACGACGGCGTGGTGGTGGATGCAACGGGAAAACTACAGGGCTTCGCCAAGGACCTGCGGGAGGAGGGAGAGGTGTAACGGGGGGAGAGGCGCTAGGGGCTGAGGTGCGGCTGCCCTCTCTTCCCCCCACTATATATAGGGGCCAAGGGGGTGCCGGCCCTAGGAGATGGGATCTCCTAGGGGGCGGCGGCCAGAGGGGGAGCCTTGCCCCCCAAGGCAAGGGGGGCGCCCCCACCCCTAGGGTTTCCAACCCTAGGCGCAGGGGGAGGCCCAAGGGGGTGCACCAGCCCACTATGGGCTGGCCCCCCCACCCCCTACGGCCCATGGGGCCCTCTGGGGTGGGTAGCCCCACCCGGTGGACCCTCGGGACCCTTCCGGTGTTCCCGGTACACTACCGATGGCCGAAACTGGACTTCCTATATATCATTCTTTACCTCCGGACCATTTCGGGACTCCTCGTGACTTCCGGGATCTCATCCGGGACTCCGAACAACATTCGGGTTACCGTGTGCATATATCTCTACAACCCTAGCGTCACCGAACCTTAAGTGTGTAGACCCTACGGGTTCGGGAGACACATAGACATGACCGAGACGACTCTCCGGTCAATAACCAACAGCGGGATATGGATACCCATGTTGGTTCCTACGTGTTCCTCGATGATCTCATTGGATGAACCACGATGTCAAGGATTCACTTAATCACGTATGCTATTCCCTTTGTCCATCGGTATAGTACTTGCCCGAGATTCGATCGTCGGTATACCGATACCTTGTTCAATCTCGTCATGGCAAGTCTCTTTACTCGTTCCGTAATCCATCATCCCGTTACTAACTCCTTAGTCACATTGAGCTCATTATGATGATGTCTTACCGAGTGGGCCCAAAGATACCTGTCCGTCATACGGAGTGACAAATCCCAGTCTCGGTTCGTGCCAACTCAACAGACACTTTCGGAGATACCCGTTGCATACCTTTATAGCCACCCAGTTACGTTGTGACGTTTGGCACACCAAAAGTATTCCTACGATATCCGGGAGTTGCACAACCTCATGGTCTAAGGAACAGATACTTAACATTGGAAAAGCTTTAGCATTACGAACTACATGATCTTGTGCTAGGCTTAGGATCGGGTCTTGTCCATCACATCATTCTCCTAATGATGTGATCCCGTTATCAATGACATCCAATGTACATGGCCAGGAAACTGTGACCATCTGTTGATCAACGAGCTAGTAACTAGAGGCATACCAGGGACACGTTGTGGTCTATGTATTCACACATGTATCATTGTTTTCGTACAATACAATTCAAGCATGAATAACAGACAATTATCATGAACAAGGAAATATAATAATAACCCTTTTATTATTGCCTCTAGGGCATATTTCCAACATTGACAACCCCTTATCACGTTGGCTGCAAAGTTCTTATTTGTTTGTGCAGGTGCGAGGGACTTGCGCGTGGTCTCCTACTGGATTGATACCTTGGTTCTCAAAAACTGAGAGAAATACTTACGCTACTGTGTTGCATCTCCCTTTCCTCTTCGAGGGAATACAACGCAAGCTCAAGAGGTAGCAAAGAGACATCATAGATCGCACCATATCTAATAAAGTACGGTTACGACGTTCGGACACACCATTACGCTGTGGTGTTCCAGGTGGCGTGAGTTGTGAAACTATTCCACGTTGTTTTAAATGATGACCAAACTCGTAACTCAAATATTCGCTTTCACGATCGGATCATAGAAACTTAATTTTATTGTTACGGCGATTCTCTATTTCACTCTGAAATTCTTTGAACTTTTCAAATGTTTCAGACTTGTGCTTCATCAAGTAGATACACCCATATCTGCTCTAATCATCAATGGAGGTCAGAAAATAATGATATGTGCCACGAGCCTCAACACTTATCGATGCACATACATGTATGTATGATTTCCAACAAATCAGTTGCTTGCTCTATTGTTCCGGAGGACGGAGTTTTAGTCATCTTGTCCACGAGGCATGGTTCGCAAGGCTCAAGTGATTCCAAAAGCCCATCACTATGGAGTTTCTTCATGCGCTTTAGACCAATATGACCTAAACGGCAGTGCCACAAATAAGTTGCACTATCATTATTAACCTTGCATCTTTTGGCTTCAATTTTATGAATATGTGTATCACTACGATCGAGATCCAACAAACTATTTTCATTGGGTGTATGACCATCGAAGGTTTTATTCATGTAAACAGAATAACAATTATTCTATGACTTTAAATGAATAACCGTATTGCAACAAATATGATCAAATCATATTCATGCTCAACGCAAATGCCAAATAACATTTATTTAGGTTCTACATTAATCCCAAAAGTATAGGGAGTGTGCGATGATGATCATATCAATCTTGGAATCACTTCACCTTTAACTAGTTTCTGTTCATTTTGCAACTCTCGATTCGAGTTACTAATTTTAGCAACAGAATCGGTATCAAATACCCAGGGGTTGCTATGAACACTAGTACACATCAATAATCTGTATATCAAATATACCTTTGTTCACTTTGCCATCCTTCTTATCGGCCAAGTATCTAGGGCAGTTCCACTTACAGTGACCATTTCCTTTGCAGTAGAAGCACTTAGTTTCAGGATTGAGCTTAGCTTTAGGTTTCTTCATGGGATTGACAACTTGCTTGTCTTTCTTCTTGAAGTTCCCCTTCTATCACTTTGCCCTTTACTTCAAACAAGTGGTCTTGTTAACCATCAACACTTGATGCTCTTTCTTGATTTCTACCTTCGCCGATTTCAGTATCGCGAAGAGCTCGGGAATTAATTTCGTCATCCCTTGCATATTATAGTTCATCACGAAGTTCTACTAACTTGGTGACAGTGACTAGAGAACTTTGTCAATTACTATCTTATCTAGAAGATTAACTCCAACTTGATTCAACCGATTGTAGTACCCAGACAATCTGAGCACATGCTCACTGGCTGAGCTATTCTCCTCCATCTTGTAGGCAAAGTACTATCAGAGGTCTTATACCTGTCGACACGGGCATGAGTATGAAATAATAATTTCAACTCTTGGAACATCTCATATGCTCCGTGGCGTTCAAAACGTTTTTGAAGTCCCGGTTATAAGCTGTAAAGCATGGCGCACTAAACTATCAAGTAGTCATCATACCGAGCTTGTCAAACATTCATAACGTCTGCATCTGCTCCTGCAATAGGTTTGCCACCTAGCGGTGCATCAAGAACATAATACTTCTGTGCAGCAATGAGGATAATCCTCAGATCACGGACCTAGTCCGCGTCATTGCTACTAACATCTTTCAACTTAGTTTTCTCTAGGAACATATCAAAAACATAGGGGAGCTATAACGCGAGCTATTGATCTACAACATAATTAGCAAATACTATCAGGACTAAGTTCATGATAAATTAAAGATCAATTAATCATATTACTAAAGAACTCCCACTTAGATAGACATCCCTCTAGTCATCTAAATGATCACGTGGTCCAAATCAACTAAACCATGTCCGATCATCACGTGAGATGGAGTAGTTTTCAATGGTGAACATCTTATGTTGATCATATCTACTATATGATTCACGCTCGACCTTTCGGTCTCCAGTGTTCCGAGGCCATGTCTGTACATGCTAGGCCCGTCAAGTTTAACCCGAGTATTCTACATGTGCAAAACTGTCTCACACCCATTGTATTTGAACGTACAGCTTATCACACCAGATCATCACGTGGTGTCTCGACACGACGAACTTTCGCAACGGTGCATACTCAGGGAGAACACTTGTACCTTGAATTTTTTTAAGGGATCATCTTATAATGCTACCGCCGTACTAAGCAAAATAAGAAGCATAATAAGATAAACATCACATGCAATCAAAATATATGACTTGATATGGCCATCATCATCTTGTGCTTTTGATCTCCATCTCCAAGGCACCGTCCTGATCACCATCATCACCGGCGCGACACCTTGATCTCCATCGTAGCATCATTGTCGTCTCGCCAACTATTGCTTCCATGACTATTGCTATCGCTTAGTGATAAAGTAAAGCAATTACATGGCGACTGTATTTCATACAATAAAGAGACAACCATATGGCTCCTGCCAGTTCCCGATAACTTTACAAAACATGATCATCTCATACAATAATGTATAACTCATCATGTCTTGACCATATCACATCACAACATGCCCTGCAAAAACAAGTTAGGCGTCCTATACTTTGTTGTTGCAAGTTTTACGTGGCTGCTACGGGCTTAGCAAGAACTGTTCTTACCTACGCATACAAAACCATAATGATTTTTCGTCAAGTATGTGTTGTTTTAACCTTCACAAGGACCGGGCGTAGCCACACTCGATTCAGCTAAAGTGAGAGAGACAGACACCCGCCAGTTACCTTTAAGCAATGAGTGCTCATAATGGTGATACCGGTCTCGCGTAAGCATAAGCGTAATGTCGGTCCGGGCCGCTTCATCTCACAATACCGCCAAATCAAACTATGACATGCTGGTAAGCAGTATGACTATTATCGCCCACAACTCATTGTGTTATACTCGTGCATATCATCTACGCATAGACCAGGCTCATGATGCCACTGTTGGGGAACGTAGTATTTCAAAAAAAATCCTTCGATCACGCAAGATCTATCTACTAGATGCATAGCACCGAGAGGGGAGAGTGTGTCTGCGTACCCTCGTAGACCGAAAGTGGAAGCGTCTAGTGACGCGGTTGATGTAGTCGAACGTCTTCGCGATCCAACCGATCAAGCACCGAACGTACGGCACCTCCGCGTTCAGCACACGTTTAGCTTGATGATGTCCCACGAGCTCTTGATCCAGTTGAGCTTCACGAGAGAGTTTCGTCAGCACGACGGCATGGCGACGGAGATGATGAAGCTACCGGCGCAGGGCTTCGCCTAAGCACTGCAACGGTATGACCGAGGTGTGTTTCTGTGGAGGGGAGCACCACACACGGCTAAAACGATGTTGATTGTGTGTCTTTGGGTGCCCCCTTTCCCCTGTATATAAAGGAGCAAAGAGGGAGGTGCGGCTGGCCAAGGGGGCGCGCCAAGGCAGTAGGATTCCTACTCCGAGTAGGAATAGGAACCCCCCCCCCTTTTCTATTCCTACTAGGAGTAGGAAAGGAAGGGGGAGAGGATAAGGAAAGGAGAGGGGGCGCCTCCCCCCTTTTCCTAGTCCAACTAGGAACCATAGGGGGGTGTGGCCAGCCCTATGGGCTGCCCCTCTCTTTCCCTCATTGGCCTACTATGGCCCATAC